>CAHIKZ030000881.1:595000-612500 GCA_903632075.3 Acanthosepion pharaonis
CAGCTATGCTGAGCGGACCTTAGTTGTAATTTCTAGGAGAGGGTGCGTTATCTAGCGTGATCAAGAGCCTTTACAAAACTAATACACTCAAATCCTCAGTCACGAAGACTTATGACTTTGTGCTAGCACAATCATCGACTGCTTCCAAAGAGTTCTCTCTACCCAATTTTACTCACAAGTTTTGGGTATGAATCTCAGGCATTTTCCAAAGTTGCCGCTCACTGAGATCGACTCTTCCAGACGAATAACATTGTAAAAGTATACTTATTACATGGGAACATAAGTGGGTATATTCCGGCCTAGTAGCTATATGCTACATTCTATCATTTAAGTACCCAGGTATGTAAAGTAGCATAGCTTAACTGATATCCGGAATATAAAACAGTTTATCCTAGAATAATCCCCATTATATTCGAGGCTGGAGATATATTGTATATATTTATTTTGCTCTTATTTGTTACACAATCGTTTTCTTGTTTAAGAACCTACTGATTTCGCCGGGTTCGAAACTGAGGTCCACGTTAGTACTGATAGTAGCTTTACATAAATTTAATGCATTTATTCATTAGTGAAACGCTATCTTCGCATTCCGCCGGCCGGTCTGCGTAGTAAGTCTCGCGTAAATTGAATTCGATCTATCTTGGCAATGTACTATAGGTTCTAATCAACTCTAAATTGATTAAGCGTCTCTCTTCACATGGCCTTCATTCAAATAAACATTATGGTTTTCGTTTCCCTAGGTCGTCCGTTGATTTGTTAAGGGTTAATAATGAATTTTTTTTGTCAGGATTTAGATAAGAACGGAGAGGCTCAGGCTGCGATTTTAGGTACCTCAAAAGCATTTGACAGAGTTTGACATGCTGTTCTTCAAAAACGCAAAGGTTATTTTATCTCTGGAAGAATATTTGACTTAGTTAATCGAAGAATGAAAATACTGTTGAATGAGCAGCAGTCTAGATCATTTCAAATTAATGCAAAATTCCCAAAGTGCACGATCCTTGGATTTATATACTTTATATTAATCAACGGCCCTCCGTATGACATCAATTCCCAACTAGGTATATATACTGATATCAGAAATATTAAACTGCTGTCTTAGTAGTAAACCAGATAGCTTCGACAAAGTAAAACCGGCAGTCGCTCTGGAAATTCAACCATGTACACTATTTACATTGTTTGGACGGTTGTCATCATCTCTGTTGTGATATTAACGACGTCTCTGTCGTTGTACGCTCCGGCTTTCTTTAGATGATTAGAATTTTGAACCAAACCTTTTAATTCGTCCGCTTGGGTTGATTTTTCTAGTTCCACGGGCCATGCCCCTTCATGTTATGTCGGTATCATGTATTTATTTATATAGCAATTCAACTCTCTAAGTTTTTGTTCAATTCTGCTATGGCCAGGTACTGATCTGACAAATCTTTGGGTCAAGTCACTGGATTAGTTTGATTAACGTTTTTATCCATTGATCCTTGAGCACATCAATGTATGAATTTTAGTGACGTATAAACCTAATGCCTCAGTATTGTTTTTCGAAACCGATATTGTGCCAAAAGAAAATTATGGTGACTACCTGATTGTCCGCCATTGGCTTTATTCATCGAAGCTTTCTAGAAAGATCCAGAACATCATGGCTGACGTTTAGCGATCACAGCTGAATGAACGGCACTGATTACTCGACTAGATCTAATTATGCTTCAGGATTATACTCGGCCACATGTTGTTAGGATGACACTGCAGAAGCTTACCAAAGTGTGAGACGAGACTTTGATATATCCACCATATTCTCTAATTGTCTCACCCAGTGATTACCACTTTTTCTAGCATCTTGACAATTTGTAAGCCAAACGATATCCCGTAGCATAGAGGATGCAGAAAATGAATTCAAAGATTATTTTGGCGTCAAAACATTTAAAGTTTTTATTGTAAAGCCATAGACATCATTGTAAATCGATGGTAAGAATGGATAGATGTTCTATCCTTACTATTTTGCCTGGTTAAAACACTGTTTAAACGCATTTATTCAGCAATAAAACTTGATTCTAAAATCAAACATTATTTCCTGAAAAACCTAATGCATATATATATATATATATATATATATATATATATATAGAGAGAGAGAGAGAGAGAGAGTTTTAATGTGTGCTATATGTATGGGATAAAGTGCTCAATATCAGAGACAGAGCGTATGTAAATAGAAATATAAAAGTGTACATTAATTCAATACTCAAAGACCATAGGCTGTTTCATGCTAGACGCAATCGTAATATATATATATATATATATATAGAGAGAGAGAGAGATATAGATATAGAGAGAGAGAGAGAAAGAAAGAAAGAAAGAAAGAAAAATAGGGCAATGTTACAGAAATTCCCTTCTATGAAGTAGATGAAATGCACATTCAGATAGTTAAAATGTGATCAACACTGATTAATCGACAAGGTCCAATTCTGCTCGGCCATATATTGCTAGGATGATACATCATCTCGCCGACTTCGGATACGAGACTTTGTCCCATTCATCATATTCTTCTGATCTATCGCCCACTGGCTACCACTTTTTCAAGCTTATCGATATTTTTTTAAGCCAGGCGACATTACGTTGAAATGAATTGAAAGATTTACTGGCATTTAAATCTTTATACTTTTATCTTGTTGCCATAAAAAAAACCTGTAACTCGATGGCAAAAATGTTCGATGCTCAGTGTTACTAATTTACGTGATTTAAACACTGTTTAAATAGATTAATTCATCATTAAATGTTGATTCTAAAATCGAACAACTATTTTTCCGAACAACCTAAAATTGACCTCAAGTTCACACCAAGCCATCAGAGGGGACCAATTTGTCCAAATAATCTGAGATAACCCCTGAGATGTCCACGTGGGTGATATGTTCATGCGTGAGAAAAAATGTTAGACAGTCGTATAAACACCAGCTCCAGATATTTCGACTATCACTCTCGTATCGCAGTCAGAGAACGTTCATTTGAGAGCTATACAGGGCCGCATACCACAGACCGGTCGTTAGTGACGAAATACTTGAATGAATATCTAAAGTAATGAAGACTAAAGTTTCGTATTATTATTTATTCAGCACGCCCGTTTCATTACAGTCGTAATGAACGACAGAAAATTTCACAGAGATGTCTGAAGGCGCATAGACATAGCGAATGGTGTCTTCCAGAAACTAAAAAAGTTAGAAATACATCGTTAGAAACAAATAAAAAATATCTGACTACTATTAAATTTAATTACTGAATTCATTTAACCGACACAAAGAGAAGCGAAGAGGACATGAAACACGTCGGGAAATACTGTGCCAAGGGACCAGCATGCGGGCCCTTGATCGTCTCCATCAGTTTTTCCCTCCTAGAAATGGTGATAATACGACTGTCCCTCGTATTATAAAAGAGACCAAGAAAAGGAAATTCTTCTTCGTTTATGATGTTAAGTTGGGTTTTACAGAACTGAATCCAGAGCCGACACAGGGCAATAAAATGCTGTTTTTTTTTTTTTTTCAATCAGTCTGTTATACAAGCTGAGGCGATAATTCATCTATAAGATTTTTTCCCCGCAGTATGCCATTTGTTTCTGAGGTAGACCAGTTGCCATCCAAGGCTATAGAACTCGCTCTGTCTTGCTATTTACCCATAGCTTGGGGGAGAAGAAGAGGGTAGATACATTTCGCAAGGATATAAGGACGTAAGTAAATGTAATGTATTCGACGATTCCTCAACCCAAGTCGCTATCCATTAATCCACCGTGCCTCCTTTTTATCTTACGACTTCCAAATAAATACGTCATGCTCCAAAAAAGGTGCCACGCTTTGGACTACTTGCAATCGTGTGCAATCTTGTCACAATTACCAGAGTTTTTTTTAGCCTGTCTGGGAGCTTCATACAAAAAAATTATTATTCACTATCCAAACAAGTGTTCACAAGCCAAGTAAAGCAGCAGTTGTACTTCAAAAATATCGTTACGGCAGGGTGTTTTTGGTGGCTACAAAAATTGAATTAGTGCTTCGCTTTGTGTTACTTTTTAGTTTGGGTAGTCTAGGTCCTAATTATCAGCGTTTTTGAGCCTTTCTGGATGCCCTATACAAAAATTTAGATAATTAATATCCAAACAAGTGTTCACAAGCCAAATAAGTCAGCAGTTGTGCTTCAAAACTAGCGTTACGACAAGATGGTTTTCGGGGCAATAAAAATAGAAATAGTTCCACGCTTTGGGCCACTTTTTAGTTTGGGCAATCTAGGGAATAGTTACCAGCGTTTTGTTATCCTCTCTTGGTGCTCCTTACTAAAAAATTGGTATTCATTAGCGCGTCAAACATTTACATGCCAAATCAATGATTTTCGAGACTATAAAAATCAAATTGTAATGGTAATGTTGAATTTTACTGTTTCTATTCAGGAAATATTAATTGAGCAAGTGGTTAATATTACCGTTGTCCTTTTACTTAAATTTCTTAATTTGGGGGAGTAATCTTGACATCTCAATCCCCCTAGATCATATAGGCCTATCTAATATTGAAGGGAATTTCCCCCAAGCCAGTTCTTTGCACCATAGTAATTTAATATCTTTATTATATATTCATTTTCCCTCCTTGTTGAATGTGCTACCTTTTTTTCTTTTTGTTGTCACCCTTAGAGCTGTTCAGTAATGTGGTCTTCGTATTTTGTAAACTTTTTTATTAGTGATGTTATAGCGCCAGTATGATGGAACATAGCCACAATAATTTTCTTTTAGTTCAATATCTATCTCGAAAAACAATACTGAGAGATTAGTTTTAAAAGTCCCCCAAATTCATGCTCTGATGTCCTCAAGGACACATGGACCAGTGGATAAAAGCATTGGTTGAAGTAATCCAGTGACTTTACTCAAAGAGTTGTGAGTTCAATACCTGTCCACAGCAGAGGTGAATAACTGAAACTCTGATATCCAGAAAAGGCATGCCACGTGGAACTAAAACAATCTACCACGGTGAACTAAATAGAGGGTTCGGATTGAAATTCCAACGTATATCACCTGAAGAAGGCCGGAACGTATTACGGCTGAAACGTCGTGAATGATGAGGAAAAGAGTTTGGCTACCGTTTTCCGCTGATAGGAATTGAAATGATTATATTGAATCAGTTGCTAGGTTTCATGCAATGAAGGTTGGTTCACCGTGTCATATCAAAGAATTTCTCTCAACATAATCGCTTATACATTTATAAATCTACGATCCGTCCGTACAGCTGCCATAACTTTTTTGGTATTCCGGCTATATACAGTAATGTCGAAATTCTCGAAAAATTCCAAAGAAGTTGATTTACCTTTATGACCTGACATTTCGACTTCAGCCACTTTCCCACCGCTTTGATGAGGCTTCTTTCTATCTTTTTTATAAATATTTTAGCGTAATTGTTCTCCTCTTTGGTTCCACAACCGTATGAATGTAAGCGTATTACTAGATTGGCTGATAGGTCTCATCGTTTTAATGTTGAAATATCTAAATGTAACTTCAAACTTCTTTTTCTCGAACTTTTCACCTGTGGTACTCTCTTCTAGTTTATTTCTTCAAAATAAACACATCATTAATCGCCATCTTCCGTCTTCCTTGTTCCTTCTCCTCACTAAAGTTTTTTTTTCAATTCCATTGCTCTCCGAGTAATCACTAGTGTACTAGTGGCATTATCGCCTTGCTTGGGGTTAAATATTTAAAACAACGCCATTTTCTTCCGATATGAATGTACAGTGGGGTAAAGCGGAAAACGAAATCAGTGAACTGAGTTCGAATTCTGGTCGAGTTCGTTACACTTACTCTCACGCACATACCTTTGGGAAAGATATAAAGGCATCACTTCTGCTACACACAGATATGGGCTAAATAGCAAGTCTGACTGCTCTTCCTTTCCTTGAGGTGTCTATCTGTCTAGAGGACGAAAAACAATTAATTTAAAGCTAAGCTGTAGAGGGATGGGCTCCGTCAGGTTATATTGCTATACACTCAAAAAATGCTGTTATGGCTGCAGTACATGTAGTACTCTTTTCGACAAACAGTGTATCACAATCTTTGTAAAGATCCTCAGTTTGTGTCCGACCACAGTATTTTGAAAGAATATTTATTCAATGCTGTATAAACTGCAGGATCTAAGATTATCAATACCTTGCATGTGAATCGATCTTCTAACGTCATAATTGGTATTATCTTTTCAATAAGCGAAGGAATAACTTAATTAGGAATTATGTTTTCTTCTTTTTTTGTTGCCTCGTTTGTCGTCTCGGATCTGTTGTTATACCGATATACTCATGTGCACACATGTCGATTTTTATGAACTTTGTAGCCGTGAACAAAGGTCAAGCCGAAACAAACCAGAACGTTTTCTATTGTTAAGCTTACAGGATTTCGCTTGGCTAAACTAATTGAACTTCACTCGACGTCTAATTGGGTTTCCTCCAGTCAAGACTTGACATTATTGATAAATTCTATAATGCTGCTGAAATGACCTTAAGGTCGAAGTTAACATAGAAATGTTGATACAAATTTAATCGTTTGGAAAGCATTGAGATGACGAACCGAATTTATATTTACATAGAATTAAACCCGTTTTATTTACATCTATTTTTAGATGACTTATCATGTATTAATGTGTGAAATACCCTTGATCAAAAAACAAAAAATGGACAGTTCATATTTGCAGGCTCAACAACAGTTATAAACATATCGTATATACACGCGCATCATGCGACTTTTGAAAACCTAATTTTGGAAGCAAATTTTAAGAGGGTCGTATCATACACTAGATATAAATATAGCGTATTTATGCATGCCCTCGCTACGCCGCTGACCAAACTGTATACCATTTTCTCTGTCTATATTTCTGAGATGTACACTATTTACATTATTCGCCATATTTATTACAACGGCAGACCTTCTTCAGGTGGTTGGAATATCGAACTGAAACCTTTTATTTCACTCACTGGGGTTAGACTCTTCTAATTCCACGTGTCATGTTTAATGGATGTCAATTATCAGTTATCTCCTGTTAATTGCCCTCTCCATGTTCTCCACTGCCTTAACCGGCTATTGAACTCACATTCTTTGGGTCCTGTCACTGGATGTAACTAACGCCTATATCCAATGTGTCATGAGGACATCTGTGTATGAATTTCTGGGACTTATGCAACTAATGTCTTCAGCACACAATTTGAACCAGTGCTCATATTGCAATTTTTGCTGTTATCATCTCATGTTTTTACCAGAGCTCGTATTACAATTTTTGTTATTATCGCTTTTCCCTGACTCTCCTTATTACTGGTTCACATATTGTATTCATTTCTATGCTTGGTCGGCTCAGGAGATTTTTTTAGGCCTAGCATATCTGCACGATAGTCCGAATAATGTAAATAGTATACCTTCAAAATTGGGCCTTCCCAAATCGCATAATATGCGGTGTATGCTTTTATTTAATTCCATCTACTACTGGCAGGAATATCCAGTTCTCTTAGAACATACGCATCTCAGTCGTCGGGCTGAAATCAGTATGTAGTAGTTGTTCTTTACCTCTTCTTCATGTTTCTATCTTCAGTAGTTCACAGAAAATCTTTGATGGGTGCCTGGCACCGATGTTTCCAACTCCGTAACATGTCTTCTATCGTTTTATTAAAGAGGGATGGTTGGTGGATACCGACGTCAACTTGACTGTCGTCGCAGTGACTGGGAAATTATTTTTATTGGTTCCTATATTCGCATATGGCTCTCCACATAAAAGAACGAGCTTGTGTCACATCACCACAGTAGTGAGGTGATTAGATAAAATCACAGCCTGTCCCGCGGCTGCAATCAGTGTGTAGTACCTGTTCAACACCTCTCTGTTGTGTTTCTATCTTTGTGCAGTTCAAAGAAAACGTTTGAAGGATGTGACATCAGATCACATATCACACTGATTTTTGGTGCATCCTCCCTGAAACATGGAAGGATTTGCGGGAGCTGGGCGTTTTTCTTCTTCGCTTATTAGCATCCCAACATTAAAACCGACCTTGTACCACGTGCTACCACCATGTTGCAATGCTTAGCAGGCTTCTCTCGCTATATCAGTTACTACTGACTAGTGAGTTCGATCCTAACTAGGTTACCCATACTTTCGGTCTTGTGCCATTTTAAGCTACGCTTAAAAATCCTCATAAATATTGCAAAACAAAGCACAGTTCAAAGACAATAATTTAATGACATCCCAACATCTTCAGATATTAACCCAAAAGAAAACTTGAGTTTTAATATTACAAGTAATCTTCATAGAACACAACTACAATCTGGAGATAGCAAAAATTTAAATACCTGAAGAGTATTTTAACAGAAGACGTAAAGTGTGATACCAAAATCAAATCCCCTTATATATATATATATATATATATATATATATATATATATATATATTAATTAAATAATTAATTAATTAAATATATATATATATATATATATATATATATATTTAATCGGTATCACACCCAAGCAAGGCATTAAAGACACAATGATCTAATGGGTTACAGAGTGTGGAAGAATTACTAACAGAAACATTAACAATGTGCTGGAAGGGGAAAAAAGTAATCACCAGGACAGTAGATAGCGATTGACATTACATTTAATGTTTGCAGATTAAAGTTTGTTTGAAAGCATAGAGGTCGGAAGGGAGTTCAACAAGCTGCGAGAAAAGAAACTGTTAGCATAGAATTCATGGCTACATCAAAGCCAGATTAACTGAAAATTGCTGAGATCTCGACGCCAGTCTAGTAATATGCTTAAATTTATAGAGTCTAGGCACCATAACGAAGAGCCCATCCAAACAATTACCATAGAAAGTAAAAAAAGACAGAGAGGTGGGCAACCTTACAGCGGTGGGCAAGTGGCTGAAGAGTTCAGAACTGTTATGTGATATCAGTCCTCCTCTATGGCAGTAAAAGTTGGTCACGCTACTCACAGATGAAGAAGGAACTTGAGGCAGTATATATGTGGTTTTATGGATATTTTATTTGATTCCAGGTTTACATTATAAAATAAAAAAAAATTGTTACTGTTGTGGTAGGATCCACCTAATTTGCATAGTGGAGTACCGACCATATAAATATGGTTGGTACCGGGAAGAGAGGGAGGAATCAAGAGATTCAACCAGAGACTCTACCCGACTGTGACTCAGTCAACACATTCTCCAGGAACGGTCTTACCAGGAATATACAAAAGACTATATGTAAATATTGTGTACACTTTCTTGTTTCAATACATTTTGTTCTAAGTACATTTTGTGTTGCATTATTATTCCATGCATTAGACAAGTTTCAACAGTTACTGACATATAAAATTTAATAATAAAATAATCGATGTTAAATG
This sequence comes from Acanthosepion pharaonis, assembly GCA_903632075.3. NCBI lineage: Eukaryota > Metazoa > Mollusca > Cephalopoda > Sepiida > Sepiidae > Acanthosepion > Acanthosepion pharaonis. The sequence continues at coordinate 604,374 of CAHIKZ030000881.1, forward strand.
ATGCTTTGTTACTCTTTAGTTATTTTTAGAGATTTCTTAATATTCTATTCACTAGATTCGCTATTGTTTATGTTTGGAAACAGACTTTGCAAATATTCGATGTATATTTGTATGTTCTATTTGTGGAGACATCTTTAGTGTGATCCGGGTTGAAATGTGATTCAAAATGTTTTTTACCGAATCCTTAAATACATTATAAAGATCTTACTTGCGCATGCGTGCCTTTTGCATTTCACACGAAGAATGATGGTTGTTTAGCGTAAGGTAGTTCATTACATGGACATTCCAATGCCCAAGAATTATTATTGTTCTTCTCGAAACAATATAAACAAAAAATAAACATTTCTTACTTACAAGGAGACCATATTTCTACACGTGCATATGATATTGTGGAAATAAATTTGTGTTTCAGATTTATGTATAAAAAAAAATATTATGTGCTACTTTGCATAATTAAACCTGATATTTCCAAAGTAAAGGATATGCATCTAGTACTGCAATTATCTGCACAAAAAGTAGTACTAGTGTACAGCGTCCAAAAGTAACCAAGACCAAATGATGTTTGTTTTTAATCAATTCACGCTAAGCAGGGCGATAATGCCACTAAGACGCAAAGAATTACGAGGAGAGAAAGAGAATGAGAAGACTTTAGAAGGAATCGGAAAAACAAAACTAAACGGGAAAAGGGAGATAAATGTTTAATCCTATCCAAAAGACAGGGGAGAAGTGTGAATCGGACAATAGGCAAACATATTTACTCCTATTATATTTGAATTTAGAATAAAAATGGTTATACTTAATAGATATAAAATATCTATAGTTTTGAATAAAACATGTATAAAATAATAATTGCTGTAATTACAATATATATATATATATATATATATATATATATATATATATATATATATATATATATATACACTATTGTATGTGTATATATGTGTGATGTCAACATAACCATTCTAAAACAAAAAATTACCATCTTTGTTATATAATTTATTATTTAATTTATTGTAATGTATTTGTAATTTCTAATGATGGCCTATGTAAAAAGCTTCGACAGGATTAACAATAAAAACATGGATAAACAGTGTTTTTCTGTCTTGTTTCAGTGATAATGCTAAAAGCTTATTTGACAATACGAAAGGAATTTACTTAAAAGATATGGACAAAACTTTTTCTATATTATTTAATGAAACATGCATTAATGAATATATATATATATATATATATATATATATATATATATATATATATATATATATATAGTTTATGCAAAACTAGGTAATCCGTATGGTAGACCCAAGGAGGATGATATCCAGAGAGCTCAATGTAAATTCAGAGCAAATAAATTTGAATAAAAACAGAGCACTTTAAGGTTCCATGTAATAAGTTATTTCACCACAACCCCTTTAACAGGGCTCTGGATCATTAGACTTTGCTTCCAAAGTTTGAAATGAAAAATACAATTTTTTTTTTTCATTTCAACCTTTGGAAAAAATTTTTTTATTTTTTTTTTATTTTTCATTTCAACCTTTGGAAGTAAAGTCTGATGATCCAGAGCCCTTTTAAAATTACATGGAACCTTAAAGTGCTCTGTTTTTTTATTAATATATATATATATATATATATATATATATATATATATATATATATATATATGTTGCTTTGCAGCTCAGACGAGACACCAGGTTCGTTGACAGGGTGGAATTTATCGTATTCATACGATTGTGGATTATAAATTACCCCTTTCCCTTATCGTCACCGACGAGTGAAAAAAATTCTAGTAGTAAAGCAGATTTTAATCTTTACTACGATAAGCGAGCGAAGGCATGTTGAGGCGTAAGTGATGGAGGAGGTGCTCAATTCAGCAGCTGTGGTCAGTCATTATATGCGACCCGCTTCGTAGCTTTCGTTTTACTTTGTGCGGGATGGTCTGTTTTATAGACAACAGTTTTCTTTGTTCTGTCATCTTCGTCCCCTCAAAAATAAAAAAAAGACATTTAATTTTCCTATTGTCATTTCTCTCAGTCTTTATAATATATACTTTGAAGTTGATTCCAATTACCGATAACCATCAGTCGAAAGTAAATGTTCCGTATCGAGTTGTCTTAAATTTAATTCATTTTGCTACATCCACCTCCCCGTTAAAGAAAAAATGTCGTTAAATATGTTGTTTTTTTTTCGTTCTCCACTCGGTCATCGCTCGCCACAACACTATTTATGGTTTAAATTACATATGAAATAATCAATAAATAAAATTTCAACAATAATAATAAAAAAGAAATATCAGTTAGAATGACGGTCCATTGAGAAGGAAACAAATGTTAAAATAATCTTGCATCCATTTGCTGATAAGATAAGGCTTTTTTTTAGCAATAAATCAAGGAAACATCTCGTTTCACATGTTGCAGAGCAATGTCACTCTGTGTCGTTATTCAAAACTTTAGGGTTTTTTTTTTTTAGCCAACACCAATACTTCGGAATTGATTCCTAGTGTCCGTTCAATTTCACTGAAGCCTCTTTCGACTTCCTTCATGGACCGCCATATTGCAAAATACATAAATAAACTAAGCCTATTACTTCGGGAAATTAATACTCTCATCAGGAACACTTTGTCTGATTTTTTTTCATACTTCTCTTCCTTTCTTAAACATAAAAACAACCTATCCCTCCGGAACTCCACGACTACCACATCTTTTTCTTCCTTATTTAATTTAATTTTTATTTATTTAATCGTTTGGAAAGCATTGAGATGACGAACCGAATTTATATTTACATAGAACTAAACATTATTTACATTATTTTTAGATGACTTATCATGTATTAATATGTGAAATACTCATGACCATAAAACAAAAATGGACAGTTCATTTTTGCAGGCTCCACAACAACGTTATAAACGTATCGTATATACACGCGTAATATGGGACTTTTGAAAACCTAATTTTGATGCAAATTTTAAGAGGGTAGTATCATACACTAGATATAAAATTAGCGTATTTACTATACGCCCTCGCTACGCCGCTGACCAAACTGTATACCATTGTCGGTTTAGGGGAAGTATGGTCGAGTAATTTACTGAAACACACTTCGCTATAATAATATTTTCTCAGATAAGTATATTTCTGTATTTATTTTTGAGTTCTAATTACTTGGAAAATTTTTTTTAATCTACAACCCTCTGTATTACTGCTCTCTCCAACAAAGTACTGCTCACTCACGGGGTTTTCCTGTATCCTCCGAAATCTATCGATTATCTCGGGCGACGGATCTACTATTATTCCCTCCTCTGAGTCACTGTTACTGAGAGATGCCGTTAAGATAACCTTTCGCATGTCTCCCTTCTGGAATGTTACACTCATCGACCCTCACACTGTGAAGAGCTACAGCGTGTTCCTTTGTAGTTGGACTCGTAAGCTGATCCTTAATTCCATATGAGATCGGCCTGTTTTTTTCTATAACTATATAATATGGCTTCCATCTTTTATCGAATTTATACCTAATCCAGTGGTTCTTAAAGTCCACTGGTTCTCCTATTTCAAAGCTAATTTCTTTATTCTTATTTCCCGTATATCCTTGTTGTTTTTTCTTAGCTTTAGATACGTTTGCTTTCATTCTAGCGAAAGCTTTATGTTGTTCCTGGAAAGCTATTTGGTGACGTTCCTCTAGTTATTAATATCATCTAGGTTGTAAAATATTATCTACATGTAACACTACATTTCTATTATATATTAGGTTAAAAGGCGAACACTTTTTCATTTTCGTTCAATCTTATCGCTGCTAGCGTCTGATTCAAGTATACATCCCAGGATCTTTAATTATCGGCTACTCTTTTTGCTAATATGTCGTACGTCTTGCGATGAAGTCTTTCCACTCGACCTTTACTTTGAGAATGGTAAAACGATGTAGTAACGTGATCGATCCTTAGCTTATCCAGCGTTTCTTTCATGATATGATTTACGTTTTCAGTGCCGTTATCTTCAATGGAACAGCAAAATGAGGAAAAATTTTATTTACCAGTAAATGAGCGTTAACTTTTTTTAATGTAAACCGCAAATAAATCCTTATTTTTTTTTTAATAACTTTTGCATGGCTGCCCTAAATTCACTTAGTACTACGACATTACTGATATCTATATTATTAATACCACGACTGGACATAGTATGCTCGTTGACAGCAGGACAAACTCTACCCACTATACATCCTGGTCGAAGCCTAACGGTTTTTTTTGTATTCTTAATAACCACTATCGTTATCTCCCTGTGGTTGTTCGTCCTTAGCGTAGCATCGGTTCATCAATGCCCTCAACTCGACCCATGTTGCTCTTAGGCTTGTCTCAAGGAAATTTCCCACCAAATCTACCGCCTTCCCCGCACACAACTGATAGGACACCAAGGTCGTTCCTCCCTCGGGTATTTCGCCAGACAAAAAATATTCTTCTAACTCTCTCCCCCACACTTGATACATTTTCTTCTGCCCATCGAATCTTCTGAAATATCCGGGAAATTACTTAGATATCCCGGATCTATCTGTTCTAAGTAATACGGTTATTCTTCCTTTAACTCATTCCTAATTCTTACTAAGCATAAAGTGGTCTTCTAAGGCTTTAATATGGTGTCGAAGGTGAACCACGCTATATTTGTTATAAGGAAATCCTCTTCTAAAAACAGGTATGTATCATTGATGCGTAAAGCTCCTAAATCGTAGTAAATACGTGCGCCATTTTCCTGCAGCCAATGACGATCTAGAAGAATATTTCTATTTACATTTCGAATCACATAGAATCCGTGTTTGACTTGTAGTCGACCAACTCGAAAATTTATAGTCGTATAACCGTCGACATTTAAGTATATCCCATTAGCTGTTTGTAACCTAGCTTATGTTTCTATCTTCAATAGCAGGCTTATTTTTATAGAGTCAAACACCTTCCAGTTTATAATCGAAATCTCTGCTCCTGTATCTGTCAGCGTTCTATAGCTTGCGCCATCAATGTCAACGGTAATTTTACTAAGATTTCCCATAGCATTTATTTTTAGCATCGGTAATCCTCCTGTCCGTCTTAAGACCTTCTTACAAACGGATCGCATATAATTTACCTGGATTCTGCAGTGCCTCTGTAAGTAGCCTTTACGACCACATCTTCAACAGGTGATGGGTGCACGTTCCAAAACTATTCTTCTAGATCGACGGTCCAAAACGATTTGACTAGGCGGGCTATTTTTCGTATCATTATCTCTCTGCAGTAGCACTTGACCGATCCGATAATCCCTTACAGTCTGCCTCTTTCCCTGATCTCTATATCCATTGACCACCTGGATACTGAAGTTCTGTGGGATCTTTCACAACTAACTGGGATAGGATCGAGGTTTCCGACATAGCTATTCGGGCAACTTCTAGGTTAGCTGGGTCTTGCCTAATTATTTAACTTTGTAGTTGCATGTTATGCAAACCTTTCCCAAATATGATCGGCAATTATTTTTTTCCATTTCCGGACACATTCTTGGTCCAACCACAAAAGCCTTGTTAAATAGGGAAACTACCTTAAACTTGTATTTTTCTACACTCTCCTGCTATAAGTATCTGATGATCAATTGTATTCTTAATAGCCACTATCGTTATCTCCCTGTCGTTGATCGTCCTTAGCGTAGCATCGGTCCATCAATGCCCTTAACTCGACCCATGTTGCTCTTAGGCTTGTCACAAGGAAATTTCCCACCAAATCTACCGCCTTCCCCGCAAACAACTGATAGGACACGAAGGTCGTTCCTCCCTCGGTTATTTCAGCAGACAAAAAATATTTTTCTAACTCTCTCCGCAACGCTTGATACATTTTCTTCTGCCCATCGAATCTTGTGGTATTCGAGACAGAGATGGTAGCTAATGGATCATTTCGGAGGCCAAAATCTACATTCTAATTTCATTCGTCACAGGAGAGAATGCATTTACACATATTTGGTGGTTCAGGACGGAAAGAAGAGATAAAAAGTACAAGAAATCAAATCTTTATTTGGATCTTTTCCTCTTCTCGGTCGCTTTCTCTGGGATTTTGTTCTTTTCCTCGGCCGCATTCTCACAGCAGGGGTCGTCGAATCGAAGATTGACGTTCGTCTCGTAGCCAATATTCCAGCCCTTTCGCTTTGCAGCTTAGACAAGACACCAGGTTCGTTGACAGAGTGCAGTTTCTTGCAGTCAGTTGATATTAACCAGATATATTAGTATATGTAGAAATGCTTACTAAATTAGGTGTTCTTGTATCCGGATTTTCGATTTATCCAGTCATGTTTTTAAACCCTTCTCGCAAGCTGTCTGGATATAACTTTTATCATATTCTAAAAATAGTAAGTTATATCAGTATATATCGAAATATTTACCATCTTAGCTATCATTTATTTATCAAACATATTTTTCAGCCCCTGTCCTAATGTGTTCGAATAAACACTGTATCATTATTTTTTAAAGCAGTTCACCCCCAAACAAGCCGGGAGTGCCACTGGCACACAGAGAGTGAAAGTGAGAGAATTGACTGTGTAGAGGGGAAAATGAGGAAAGGATAAGAGAAGAACAGGGATCAAGGAAAGAGAAAATGGCAATTGAGGTTCCATTGAAATTTTTGAAGATTGTAGTTAACAGGGAAGCAAGTAAGATGAACGGGATTTCCATCGTCGGGAAGCAGAAGAAGAGAAAATACTGGAGCAGAAATGGCGGTTGCGTTTAACTACTTAAAAGTAAAGAGGCTGGGACTTAGATGACAAGTAGCTAAGAATATTCCGTATATATAGAAATATTTACACACATCAATTAGTATTTTGAAACTCTCAATTGATAATCGTATCATAGATTATATATTATCTCTGTACCACTCCAATATTTCGACGGGAGATAACTTTTCATCTTCATATATTAATTTTTCAGCGACGGCAATCGCCTTCTCAGAGCATAGCTTGACTAAACCCCCCACCCACGTGACTGATATTCTTTAACCTGATTGGTCACTTCGAGATTGTTACGACAAAAGAAAGGTGTCTAACATAAGATTAACGTACTGAAAATGAAATATAGTTTTCTGGCTTCCAATTTAGTTGAGACTGTTTTAACTGATTTCGTAGAGAATTCCTGACAGTAATTAATATAAAGTATGTGTGCCTGTCATCTTGTAATTCGACGATTGCTTTATGGCGGCCGTTGCAAGAAACAAAATTTCATTCCCTTTCATATATCGCAAAAATACGACTAGTACTTCATTAAATATTCATAGGGTTTTATTTCGCATGAATCAAATGTGCATCGTGAAATTACAAGTAAAAATTTCCGCCTCGTCTTTTATCTTTTTCCATCTATTCTACGTTTTCAATCTTTTCAAGAATTTTTCTTGGTTGCTGTTTTGGGTGTCTTTTTCGATAAAATTCTTGTTAAAATTATATTTGTTCTTTGGGTTCATCCTTTTTCCCCTTTTTGTAGAGAGCTCGGAGATATTTACAGAATTTTTTTAATTTTTTTTTATTTTTACTTCTTTTCTTTTTATATTATATTTATTATATATATATATATATATATATATATATATATATATATATATATATATATATATTATTCTCATTTAATAGATATATGCTTTCCTTTGTCTTCATCTGCTTCTGTAGATTTTATATTCGAATTGCCTCGAAAAGATTTCCTGCATTTTATCTTTTCCCTTCTCTTTCTCTTTTCCAATTTTCTTATTCATTTGCATGACCACGCACTTTCTGTTTGTTTTTTAATTACTTTAAATTTGACAATATTTATTTTACATTCGTTCTTTTCTTTCCTAAATTTCTTTCTTTCATTAGTTAGATTTATTTTTATTTATTTCGTTCTTTCTTTCTAACTTTCTTTATACTTTATTTCGTTTTTTTTTCTTTCGTTCTTTCTTTATTCATTTATATACTTATTTACTTGCTTATTTCGTTCTTTGTATCTTTCTTTCTTTCGTTTTTTTCTTTCGTTCTTTCTATTTTTGCTTTCTTGTTTTCGTTCTTTCTTTATTCATTTACTTATTTATTTACTTACTTTGTTCATTTTTATATATTTCGTTCGTTTTTTTCTTTTTTCGTCCTTTCTTGTTTTTCTTTCTTTCTTTTTTCA
>CAHIKZ030000881.1:620000-652500 GCA_903632075.3 Acanthosepion pharaonis
TTCATTTTTCTGTGCTTCTTTCTTTCATTTTGTTGCTCTGCTTCTTTCTTTCTTTCTTTCTTTCTGTGCTTCTTTATTCATTTATTGCTCTGCTTCTTTCTTTCTTTCTTTGTTGCTCTGCTTCTTTCTCTTCTTTTTTCTTTCTTTCTTTCTGTACTTCTTTATTCATTTATTTCTGCTTCTTTCTTTCTTTCTTTCTTTTGTTGCTCTGCTTCTTTCTTTCTTTCTTTCTTTCTTTCTAGGAACGTCTTCTTTATTCATTTATTGCTCTCTTCTTTCTTTTCTTTCTTTGTTGCTCTGCTTCTTTTCTTTCTTTCTTTCTTTCTTTCTGTGCTTCTTTATTCATTTTATTGCTCTGCTTCTTTCTTTCTTTCTTTGTTGCTCTGCTTCTTTCTCTTTTTTTTCTCTGCTTTCTTTCTTTCTTTCTTTCTTTCTTTCTTTTCTTTCTCTTCTTCTTTCTTTCTTTCTTTTGCTAGTTGCGTCTGCTTCTTTCTTTCTTTCTTTCTTTCTGTGCTTCTTTATTCATTTATTGCTCTGCTTCTTTCTTTCTTTCTTTGTTGCTCTGCTTCTTTCTTTCTTTCTTTCTTTCTTTCTGTGCTTCTTTATTCATTTATTGCTCTGCTTCTTTCTTTCTTTCTTTGTTGCTCTGCTTCTTTCTTTCTTTCTTTCTTTCTTTCTTTCTTTCTGTGCTTCTTTATTCATTTATTGCTCTGCTTCTTTCTTTCTTTCTTTGTTGCTCTGCTTCTTTCTTTCTTTCTTTCTTTCTTTCTTTCTTTCTTTCTTTCTGTGCTTCTTTATACATTTATTGCTCTGCTTCTTTCTTTCTTTCTTTTCTTTCTTTTCTTCTTTTTCTTCATTTTTCTTTGCTCTTCTTCTTTCTTTCTTTCTTTCTTTCTTTCTGTTGTTCTTTATTCTTTTTTATTGCTCTGCTTCTTTCTTTCTTTCTTTCTTTCTCTCTTTCTTCTTTCTTTCTTTCTTTTCTTTCTTTCTTTCTTTCTCTGCTTCTTCTTTATTCATTTATTGCTCTGCTTTCTTTCTTTCTTTTCTTTCTTTCTTTCTGTGCTTCTTTATTCATTTCTTTGCTCTTCTTTCTTTCTTTCTTTTCTTTCTTTGCTCTGCTTCTTTCTTTCTTTCTTTTTTTCTTTCTTTCTTTCTGTGCTTCTTTATTCATTTATTGCTCTGCTTCTTTCTTTCTTTCTTTGTTGCTGTGCTTCTTTCTTTCACTCTTTATTTATTGCTGCCTTTCTTTCTTTCTTTCTTTCTTTCTGTGCTTCTTTATTTGTTTATTGCTGTGCTTCTTTCTTTCTTTCTTTGTTGCTGTGCTTCTTTCTTTTTCTCTTTCTTTCTTTACTGCTGCCTTTCTTTCTTTCTTTCTTCATTCCTTCTTTCATTCCTTCCTTCCTTTTTCTTACTACGCTTCTTTCTTTCATTATTGCTGTGCTTCTTTCTTTTTTCTCTGCTTCTTTTTCTTTCTTTCGTCATTGCTCAGCTTCTTTCTTTCTTTCTTTCTTTCTTTCTTTCTTATACACTTTATAATTCCTTTTTCTTTCTTTCTTTCTTTTTCTCGCTGTTTCTTCTGTCCTCATCTATTTCTTTGTATTCTTTCTTTCGGCCTATTTCTTTCTTCATTTTATCATTTGATTTCTTTCTTTCGTTCGTTCGTTCTTTCTTTCCTATACGCTTTATAAATAAATTATTTCTTCTTCATTTCACTGTTTCTTCTTTCTTTATCTTTTTTATGAACTTTTCTTTCATCCTTTTTCATTTTTCATTCTTTCTTTCTAATTCTCAATATTCTTTAACCCTTGCTCAATTTTCCTTCTATCGATTTCTACTTAACTTTCAAGAGTTCTTTAATTTTCTCCTTCCTTTTTCTCATTTCTTTTTCATTCGTCTCTCCTTCCTAGGCCCATTCCTTCTTCTCGGCTCCTATTCTTGCATAACACTAAGATTTTTTTTTTTTTTTTTGCAATTTCCAGTGTGAATGAATGTCCTATTTTCTTTCTTTTCTTCGCTTATTCTTCTTTCAATTCATTGGTTTTCCAATTTCCCCAATGCATGACATTCACGAAAATTCCCTGGCGTCTGGGGCTTCATTTGACCACTTTGAAGTTCAGTGACCCTACTGATAACATCAGAGAAAAGGATGTCGACAACACTTCTTGTCTTCCTCAGACGAATAGCAATTCTACAAGATGAATTTATTCAATGGAATGTTGGTCTCTTTCAGATGGAACTTCTCTCAGAATCAAATAGTTGACTTGAAAATTCATGTCTACAATTCTATAAATAAATGCAAGAACCTCGTGTTAATTCAAAATTTCAAAAACCTTCAGAAAGATAATTAGTTCTAATTAAATATCGTATATCAAAGTTATTGATCTGCTTAGGTAATTTATAGCTACATATAAAAATACGGTCCAAACTTATACAGAAATATTGCGAGAGCATTAAACTCAAATTTTAGCTGTTCCTCCCTGAGAGTTTTGAAGTATTTTGCTCTATTTGGATAGCATAGTCGTTGAGCATTGTTATTTTTTCGTAAGAACGTGCTTGCCTTTTGATCTTTCCATCTTTCTTAGTTTGGAAATTTTTCTTGCCTATGTTTATATATATATATATGTGTGTGTGTGTGTGTATATATATATATATATGTGTGTATATATATATATACATATATATGTGAAAAGTGTATATAGATATAAATATGTATAATTATTTATATATTATATGCGCGGTACTTATTATTGACGATCGCTAAAGCATGAAACCCAGGGTCACAAACTCACATCTATCCAACCATATACATATATATATATATATATATATATATATCATTCGTATGGGTCAAGCAAGGATCGAAACCTAACCTATTTAGTATGAGTCGGATATTTAACCAAGCCATCGGCGCTTCAGAGAAAAAGACGTACGTATGTATGTATATATATATATATGTATGTATGTGTCTCCAAAATGCTTGGCTAAGAATATTTTTCTTTTTTGTCTTTCTATTATATATATATATATATATATATATATATATATATATATATATATATATATATATATATATATATATATGTATTAATAATAATAGACAAGTATTTGCCTATTTATTTTATGTAAATTCTTTTCATATCGTCTGATAAGCTTAATAGCATTATCATTAAACGAAGAAAAAAATCACAATATTGATCCATATTTTTTAATCCGATCTAAGCTTTCGGTTTACATAAACCATTATCAAAGATCACAATTACTGTACAATATAATAGATATATATATATATATATATATATATATATATAGATAGATAGATATTACGATAAACGTGCAATCAATTTACAAATTCATGAATTATTCACACAAAAACAAAAGCAAAGGTTAATGATTTAATTGGCGAGAAATCCATCATCACAAACAATTCAAATAATATACAAAACCTCCGAATCCGTTATGAATGAATTGATCCTTGTTTCCATAAATTTCTGCCGTATTAGTTCTTATTTTTTACTACAAGCTTTCGTCTGTTCCTACAGACATCTTCAGGTATAGAATAGATGTTGTTCTTGTTTTTCTCTTAGTAATAAGAGGACAACGAAAATATATGTATTGTTGTATCCGAAAATGCTATTGAAAATGAGTTATTGTTTTTGGAGCGCGCCAGTAGCAACGCTGAGTTTGATTTTAAATTTTTTAAAGGTTGTGCGTTCATATAAATATGGTGATGAACGAATTTTTACTGGTAAATTTTTCTGTCAAAGTGGCATGAACTATATTGTTCAATAATTACAGTAATGTCGCACTTATTATCCAAAAGTCGCACTTGGATCAGTTATTTAAATTACGATAAACGTGCAATCAATTTACAAATTCATGAATTTGCTTTTGTTTTTGTGTGAATAATTCATGAATATATATATATATATATATATATATGTATATATATATATATATATATCATCTGCAATATATATATATATATATATGTATCTTCATGAAAATACAACTGCGGTGGCCATCTTTTTCGTATGAGCGATAGCAATCTTCTTAAACAACTCCTCTTTGGCTAGCTTCTATCAATCAAGTCGGTAAGGTCACGCTTGCATATCGAAAACGCACTCAGAGCAAATCTGAATCAAAACAGCAGGCCCTTTTCTTAAAAAAAACAAATCGCCAGAGCAAAGAATCTGACGCCCATTCCGCCTCTCTTTTATACAAAGATTTCTGCGAAGCTGACTTGAACATCGGGATCAACTATGTGCAAATATTGAAACAAGTTTGCAGCATGCTGCTCCTTTTAATGGTAGCCTCACCTGCTACGGTGTATCTGTTGCACGCAGTAAAGCTATAATGAGTGAGTGTGTGTGTTTCTGTTTATGTGTGTGTGTATTATTATTATTATTATTATTATTATTATTATTTTCTTTGATTTCTGGCGTTTACACATTTCTTTCCGGGTTTCATTTCTTTCATTATTATAATTATTATTATTATTGTTGTTATTATTTGTTGTTGTTGTTTCTATTATTTGTATATATATATATATATGTGTGTGTGTGTGTGTGTGTGTGTGTGTGTGTGTGTGTGTGTTGTTTGGCATATTGTCTATTTTATTTTAATCCTCTCAAATAATAATGTCGTTATTAAACTTATTAAGGAAGACATATTTTATGTCTATTTTTATTTTAATCTTTTAATGTCATCAAATTCCTTCACAATTGCTCAAATTAATGTTGTAGAAAAAATAGATAAATCATCATATTTAAAAAAAATTATTCCATATATCAGAGTTGAAATTATTATTATTATTATTATTATTATTATTGTTGTTGTTTTGTTGTATACACATGACCCCAGTGGATAAAAGCGTTGGGTGAAGTAATCCCAAAAGTGAATTTACCCAAAGAGTTTTCAGTTCAATTCCTGGCCAAAAAATAGTGGGGGTGGTGGACAGATAGTGGGGTTATTAAAGGGAATTAACTGAAACTGAAATATCAAAAAAAAAGGCATGGCACGTGGAATCAGAACAATCTACCCCCGTGGACGTAATAAAGGGTTCGGTTCGAAATCCCAACGTATATCACTTGAAGAAGGCCGGAGTGAACAACGGCCGATGCGTCGTAAATATTGCAATATAGATGAGAGCAACAGTCCAAACGATGTACATAGTGTAAATATAACGAGACGTTCTTTGCACGGACAATCTCTTCTTTAGAACTGCACCCTGGTGTTTATTCTTGCTACGTTTGGGTAACGAGATCTCCCCGGGTAGATCAATTGCAAATTAGATGCAATGGTTTATATATCAGAAATACAAGAGAATATAGATCTGTCATCGAATATATCGGAACTGGGCAGCGCTGAATTAAGAAAGTAAATTTATATAAATATTGATTACTTCTTCGAAGTTATTTAAGTCAGTTTTGATCTTTGAATAAATTATTCTCTGTCTGAGACTTCAAATGAGACACTTGAAATATGTATGTATGTGTGTGTATCTTTGTGTGTGTTTTGTTGAATAATCTGAGCATATTATGTCTACTTTTATTTTAATCCTCTCAAATTCACGGATCAATTCTTAATGTCGTTATTAAACTTATTAAGGAAGAAGCCGTAGTTATTTTAATTTACCTAAATAAATAATTTTCTTAAGTACTTTCAATCTCGTCCAAGATCACCTTCAGGGGTAAATTGCTAAGACAAAAAATTAATGTTGTAGGAAAAAAATAAAATAAATAGACATGATATTTCAAAATCATTCAATATATCAGAGTTAAAATGCGATTCAAAGTGGTTTAGGAGATCTGAGGATTATTTCTGTGGGTTGAGGGGGTGGATAATATTATTGTGATTGATCGTTTTTCTTCACTTTGTAGGAATGGTCAATGCTACTTGGAGTCTTTAATTTAGTTTGCAGTTTTCTTGAGACATTTGTTTCTCACATACTTATCTAAATTTCCTCCTAGGTATTCTGCGAATGGTCTGCTGCGTTTTAGATGGAATAATGTATTTGGGTTCCTGTATGTTTTTTTTTATCAAGATATATTGACATCAATTTAGAGTCAGGTCTATAATCATATCCTCTCATTTTTAAGGTCTCGGATATTACACCTAACCTTTTTCTCGTGATTTATCTCATCGGAAGCGAGATATTTTATTGTTTGGCCTTGTCAGTTTAGTTACAAGTAATATCTGATCCGATTCAAAGTAGGAGATAGATACATTTGTCTAAGCCAAAGAAACGGAGATGCTAAAGTTAATAATCTTTTTTGGTACGTTATGTGAGCTATACTATGTTATGTGGAGTTTCATGTGATGGTTGAACTATGTGTTAAAAACGGGATATCTTTTCAAGTAACAAATGTTTAACAAGAAATCCAGTTGACAACAATAGAGACTTCCATTAGAAACCGCATTTTAAGTTCGGAATTCACTGAATGCATTTTTGTAATAGAGGAAATTTATCGGTTCACAGAATCTTACATATCTGGTGGTGTTCCTAATAGGGAAACATTTTAAACGTCATCAGGAAGACGACAAGTCTATTTAACCTTTCCTAGACTATGCGCCCTTACAAGTATGTGTCATTGTCGAGAATGACATTTCATCATTCTAAAAATAACCTTGTCATCATTGATGATAGAAAAGAAGGATATTTCATCATTCTACCCTTATCATTATGAATCGATCCTGCCACCACAAGAAAGAAAGTAGAGTAGTGTAGACTAGGAAACCAATAGCAGTAGTCAGTAGTAGAGTAGACGAGTAGACAAGTAGCAGTACAGAATCACACCTCTGCCAGCGCTCTGAGAAGTTCGAAAACAGACTACTTCAAACGCAACCTCACAATCGAAATTCTCAGAACCAAACCAATTAACCAGAAACAAAAAAAGAGAGACATCGAGAACATTTTTACACACACCATACCAATATTTTTTGTTATTTATGTCAACACTAGTTTCAACATTTTATTGTCACAGGGAAGTTACGCCATGGCAGAGTGAAATGACTAAAACTGAGATGCCAGGATAAGACCGGTAAGATTTCAGATACTTCTTTGGATTTTGTTAATAATCTCTAAAGCACCAGACCAGATCCAGCAGCAATATTCAATGCATGGATGACTGGTAGACTTATAAATGTGTAAGATAGATTCGGGCTGTAGAATTTGTCAATTACTACCCCGTGAACCAAATTTCCTAGCAATTGATTCAATATAATCTTTCCACTTCATGTCAACGAAAAACTTTAGTCCGCGAAACCACATCGAGACTTTCCTTTGGAGGTTAATATCAGCCATGCTGCTGGTTAGCAAATAGAGAGATTGAAAGAGAACACTTTCGTTTGGGGTTTATTAAAATTAACAAGTCCGTTTTTGCCGCACTTAACAACAAATTATAGATCGCTTTTGATATTAGCTGCGATGTAACCTTATGGAATCGATCAGAATCATAATTAAGACAAGATTAATTATTTTTTCTATCAGCTTAGATACCCAGTTGAGACTTTAGGCCATCGGGAAGGTCTTTGGTCATAGTTAAGAACAACGTAGGTGTAAGGATAAATCCTTATATATTTCATATTTAATGCCAAACGAAAAGCGTCCAAAATCGATAAAATCAAAAAGAACGTGTAAGCTCAAAAACTAGATATATTGTATTACCTAAAAATTCAATAACTAATAATTTCTTTGCTAGAAAGTTAGCAAATCCCAGTTTAACAATGATCCTAGATATTTCTAAATAAAATTTAAAAGATTGATCAAAGTAAACTGACAACTAATTTTACATCAAGAATCGATCAAAAATGTCTCCAGAAAGAGTTCGGTAAATCATTTGGAAATCTAAAAGATAGAATATACAAAAAGTGAAGAGGATTTTAAATAGACTCAATGACCTATGATGTTCTTGGTCAAAATTATGAACTGGAAATGCCCTTTTATTAAAATATTAAGTGCCACGACCGACGAATATTCTATGATTAATATACAGTCAGAATGTGGGCATTTCGACGTGATGTAATGGGTAACAAGTTCGTCTCGCTAGATCAATTAGAAAAGGGATGCCAGGATGCTCTATACTTTTAGCCTTTTTCCTAAAGTAAGCTATGTTTATTGAACCACTTGGGAACTTCAACATGATGTAATGTTTAAACAGTTTCCTCGTTAGATCAATTACAACTAAATAGGGCATTCAATCCTCACTGGATGCTACAAACTTTCGGCCTTGTGCCACTCTTAGAAATGCCATCTGGTCCCTTCGACGTAGCGTAATGGTTAGCAAGCTTGTCTCACTCCATTAATTACGAGTGAATAATGAGTCCGATCTTCGTTGGGTGCTGCACACTTTCGGCCTCGTGCCACATCTAATACATCAATTAAGAGTGAGTAGTGAGTTCGATCCTCACTGGATGCTCCATACTTTCGGCCTTGTGCCACATTTAAGCTCTGCTTAGTAAATTACAATACGGCCGCTCTTTTGCTGTCTGTCGCCTGTTCTCGTTAAACTTCTGTTCAGACAGTTTGGGATAGGAAAATTCGAATGAAAATGAATATATAGATAAATTCATAAGTTGATACTAGTTGGTTGAATTGGTTAGCGACCTGTTAACGTCTCTGTGTTATTAACGCTGAAATCTAGATATTTTGAGCACAACGTTATGGCTTCAACTAAATATATTTTAGACGCCTATTTTGTATCCCTTCAACTATAGATAAAATGCATTTTTGGTCATTTTGCTATAAAATGTATTGTTGATAATTCTACAATAAAATGTACTGCTGGTCACTTTGCTTTAAAATTTTATTGATTGGTAATCTCTATCTATAAAAGGCAGGATGTGTGCGTGTGTGTAACGAATGCACGGCCGCAATGTTCGACGGATTTGCACCAAAATTTACATGCATATGCTCCAAGTTAGCGGAAAGGCCAAGACCGACGTTGCATTTACCAACTCTCATCGATAGTGGAAATAATCGATGATTTTCCACTTATACGGCAGTTTTTATGTAGTTTGCGGCCATTTTGTATTGGCCAGAGTTAGAGCCAATAGCTGGCTGCCACGAATAGGCAGGAAGATTCTATTGGCCAGCGTGAGAGCCAACAGCTGACTCTCACGAATGTTAACTAGCATGCTAGCATACAAAAGAATCGATAACTGCATTCATCACAAATGAGAAAAATTTAAATCTGCATGGCACTTTACTCCAATTGGCTCATTCGCTTGCTTAAAATCAATGTTGATTCTGATTCCACAGAACTAGGTTGGGTGTGAAAAAGTATTTGTTCTTAACATTATTTTTTCATTCGTTTTTTTTCCAGTTACGAGTCCTTTTTTTAAAGCTGATCGTTTTGTGTTCATTTTGTTTAGTTCTTTTTTCGTAACAGATTTAATGTTTAGTATAGAGCTTAGAAAAAATTCGCAGTGTGAGATAGGCAAGAAGTAAGGCATGTAGCAACATCAGCACGGCAAAGGGCACTCCTTTAAAGGCAAGGAAGGGCAAAAATATTTTAAGTCAAGTGATAGCGATTGCTGTATGAGTCGTACGATTTTTGAATCAAGCACGGGCAACGCAGGGCCATGCTGCTAGTTTTACTATAAAATTGTATTGTTGGTATTTTGTTATAAATATGTATTATTGGTAATTTTATTTGTATAAAAATATTTTGCTGGTATTTTTACTAAAAACAATATATTTTTAAATCATCATTTTTTTTGGTTTTTTCGGCGATTGCCTCTTTGCCCATGACTGGGACCCAAAGAGGTGCTGCCACTCCGGGTCAGGATGGGCCTAGCAGCAATTAAAAGGTGGTTCTACACTCCTCAAACTTTACGAGCAGTTAGGTTGATGCCGGATGGAATTTATCGACAAGATGACACTAGTAAAATCTTCAGTTTTCTTATTACGAAGGTGAATCAGTAATATAGATCTTACTTATTATATTACTATTTTTCACCCAATAAAAAAGTAGCGGTTCTCAGAAAGAAACTTTCCGAATAGAATATAAAGAGAATTAGTGTGATTCAACCGTGTAAACGTGGCATGATGGATCTTCGTTGTGAAAGTCTGAACAGGTGGAACGAAATAATGGAGGCCGTCTAAACTAGGACTCAGCAACCCCCGGGCCACATTCGGCCCGTGAATTTATCGACAATTTGATACTAGTAAAATCTTCAATATTCATATTACTAAGGTGAATCAATAATATAGGTCTTTTTACTATTTTTCACTCAATAAAACCCCCAAAGCTAGTAGGTTTCCAGTACAATCAAAGAAGTTAAGCAACGTTGAGTCTAGTTAGTATCTAGAGGGCTCACAACTTGGGAATATCAGGTGCTGTAAACTTGACGGTGATATAATGGATAGTGGCACGGAAAGTTTAATCGAAGAACCAAGTTCAAATATCAGTTAGTTTGTTTATATTCATTTACGCGATAATACACTTGATAAAGGCATGAATTCTCTTCTTCCTATATTTATGGGTTAAATAATTACACTTGTATCAGCAAACCTTTATTATTCTCCAAAATAAAAAGCAATATTAAAATATAAAAATAATTTCTTGATTTAAATAACCTGCAAAAGGTTGCTGTAGAAAACGAATAAGTCAATCAATCAAGGTAGTGGATTTCTTAATGTGCTTGTTTGATGGACGTAAAACGAATATGTAAGAAGCACAGATTATTAGGATAGATAGGTTAGATAATGGTTGATCATAGAAATGAAGAGGTTAAAATTGCAGTGATTGGAGAAGCATCCTCTCGAAGTAGCGGCTCTTAGAAAGAAACTTTCCGAATACAATGCCTTTCTGCCCAATGGAATATAAAGAGAATTAGTGTGATACAAATGTAAACGTGGCATGATGGATCTTCGTTGTGAAAGACTGAACAGGTGGAACGAAATAATGGAGGTCGTCTAAACTAGGGCTCGGCAACCCCCGGGCCACATCCGGCCCGCGAAGGATTTTTGTCCGGCCCGCCAACTTTAACACCTGGACGCAAAATATTTAATTAATATTTGGAGCAAGTGGCAGTAACATACCAGTTGGAGTTAACTTACAATGCGACAATTTTTTAAAAATCCAAATGTAATTGCGAATCTACAACTGAATTCTACAAGAAATGTTTTGCCAAGCAGAAAATATAAAAGTCTATTGAATGACATGCTTGTAAACAACTTTTTCGAAAATAAAATATGCTAAAATCGTTTTTCGAACAAGGTTGGGTGATGTCCGCCTGGAAGATGATTTTCTCCTGTTGCCGACAAATATTTCACCTGATGTGGAGAAGTTATCAAACTATAAGCAGAAACAAGTGTCTCATTAAATAATTTGACCCTTTTAACAGTATTTCAATTTTAGTAAGGAATTTGCATTTTTTGTTGATTGTGTTGTTATCCTGTTATTCCTGCAGTCAAATAAGGAACCTTGTTTAAATAATAAAACATTAACTTCGTTGTTTTCTCTTTAAACCTCCAGACCAATGCAGCCTTAGGGACGGATCGCTCTGAGGTTGAAACAATTTATTATACTACATTTGATATCCTGGCCCTTGTCCGAGACGCTGCATAGCTTTCTGGTCCGCTCTCTCCAAAAGGTTGCCGACGCCTGACGTTGGCTATCAGGGATCTCTACGTCTCTGTTTTCCCACACACTAAACATCGCCAGCCTTACGTTGCTCCATCACAATTTCCATTGTATGAGTTCTGATAAGCTATATTCATTATCTCATCAATCCTGATTTTTACAACAGGGAACCGCCATTCGACCTACACAAGGGTGAATCATCCACATTGCCCCTGTATTCCAATAGTAAAAATTAAGTCCCATCTAGACAACTTCTTCCCAAAACCTGCTGCTTTTTGGAACCGTCTCTCGGCAGGGTGTTTTTCCAATCATTACAATCTTCGTCCTTTCAAGTCGAGGGCTAACTCAAAACTCTCTATCACCATATTTTGTTTGTAGTAAGGAATTTGCATTTTTGTTGATTCTGTTAGTTGTTATCCTGTTATTCCTGCAGTAAAATAAGGAAATTCGTTTAAATAATATAACATTACCTTTGTTGTTTTCTTTTTCTTTAAACCCCCAGACCATGGCAATCTTCTGGACGTAGCGGTCAGGGGTCAAGAGAATTTATTATGGCAAATTTGATATCATGGCCATCCTTTAAGACACGACATAGCTTTCTGGCCCTCTTACCTCAAAAGGTTGCCGACCCCTGGTCTAACATTCGCTATGAAAAGAGAGATAGATAAATGAGAGTCTTCTGAAGTTTCGTCTGTCGGAAATTAAATGTTGATGGGGAAAATTATTTAGTCAAATCCCCGCTCTAAGCTCTGTCAAAGCTGTATAGTGAGGACTGAACAATTCCTGATCAGATATGGCCACAATTCTCCAATTCGTATCAGATCTGACATTTGGGAAGATAGAACCTGACAGCAGCCAACACTTTCACGAATGATACAAAGAGCCGATCATTTTTATAGTTTGGTCTGAAATAAAACCTACCCTAATTTCCCATACGGCTTCATCCATAATATGCACCCTTAAAATTGTGCTGAAAGTGTAAGAAAATGTTTTTATTCACGCATAATACGTAACCCTAGTTTGGTAATCAAACCCTATAAATTGTACCTCTCCAATTTCATTACAGCCAACGTTTATTACTCTTATTAAAAATGGTTTTAAACATAGAATAATGTTATTCTAATGTAGTTTTATGATAATTCTTATTTTATTTTACATTTGTAAGTATTGTTAGGTACATATGATTGTATTTGACATCCGTATGGAGTCGTAATCGCTGAATGTTAGTGTCAAATTGTCATATGTTTGGGGTGAGTAGTAATTTTGCAACTGAAACCGACCTATGAAACAGCAATGTCTTAAGGGTTTTTTCTTGTAGCTGTGCATAATACACACCCCTAATATTGCTTATATTTATTTAGGAAAAATGCGTATTATACATGGGGAATTACGGTATTTTTTATGACTGTCTCCTCAGCGAAATATGCCCAACTACGTTTTCTAAGCTGTCTTATGTATTTACCATTTTACAATAAAATATGATGTCGGTCTAATTTGACCGACATCATATTAGCTATGAACGAATTATTGCCGTAAATCGTACTGTCGTTATACATTTCTTTAATCAGCATATTATTATTATTAATAATTTTTTTTTTCAGAAAATTTTAAAAAAATAATTGAATTCAAACTCAAGGAATTTGGAAAGTGTAATTGGTGGAGACAGGGAGAGAGTTTTGCTTTTCGAGTCGACGAATTGCTTGTGGATGTGACTGGGTCGAGTTAGGGGAGATGTCATTCAAAGTCTGACAGGCACTTAAACAAACAGGCCGTCACATTTCGCATTTAGAAAATTTCGAACTCAATTTCAATGAATCAGTCGGTCCGTCATGGTTGATTGTAATCAAATTTCGCCCCAAGATGGCGTAACTTAGTGCGCGGGGGAGGGTGTGCGACGTGCAGAAAAGAGCAAGAAACTCAAATGCCAGAGCGCTTCACGAAATGCTTTTGTTCTGCTTTCTTTTGCCATTATTTTAGTTGTTCGCTTCTGTTTTATTAATATTTCTTCTTTGCTATCTTCAGCGTCTTTCTCGATCCACCGTCTTCATCGACAGCATCCTTATCATCTTCATTGAATCGTCTTCATCATTTTCCTTTCTTCATCAGAAAGTTCATCATCTGTATTTCATCAGCTTCATCATCTTAATACGCTCCATCTGAATCTTTTCGTCATAATCGTCAGTCTTCCTTTTCCTTCCAATTATAATATTTATCATCATCTTCCTCATATTCTTAACTACTTATATTATATTATATTGTTATCCCCATCTTTATTGTTATTTTCACGACGTTTCGGCCGTTATAGGCTCCGGCCTTCTTCATGTGACTGGAATTTTCAACTAAACCCTTTATTTCGTCCACCGGGATAGATTGTTCTAGTTCCACGTAACATGTCTCTTCCGGATGTCGCAGCTTTCTGCCTTTAACGCGATTCTCCATGTTATTTTTTTTGTTCACTACTTCCGTAGCCAGGTATTTTTGCTTATCACTACCGTAGCCATGTATTGAACTCACAACTTTGAACTGAACCCCTTATTTCGTACACCGGGGTAGAATGTCCTAGTTTCGCTTGTCATGTTTCTTCTGGATGTCTTATTTTTCTCCTTTTAACGCAATTCTCCAATTTTTTTTTTTTGTTCACCACTACCGTAGCCAGGTATTTTTGCTCATCACTACCGTAGCTATGTATTGAACTCACAACTCTTTCGATCTAGTCAAGAGTTCCTGTTGACCATGTTCACCATAGTCTATGAATATAGAATTTGTTCAATGAAACAACGTTAAAGATTAACACTCGCGAGTCAGACACTCTACTGAATTTGACTATATCGCCAATACCACCAGAAGCTGTTCCGTAATTCTTCAGTCTTCGATATCAAAGGTTGGCAGTGATATTTAGCCACCCACTCCCCACGAGGGTTACATGTGAAACAAGGCCGGGATTAACGTGGGATCCCCGAGCCCGTAGGCTTGGCCAAAAATATTCCCTATTCGAACGCGTATAAACGGGTTCAGGGGCAGTCAACCTCCCCGAACGAGACTCTGCCCTTCGGCGGAGCCACGTCCGGGTTATCAAAGGCTGGCAGTGAATATTTGGTGAAAACATGGCCGCCTTTATACACATCGCATTGAATATTTTGAGACTTCTGATTGGTTAACCCTTCTATTGGTGAACTATAAAATGAGTCAGCTCATTTTGGCTGGCTCACTAGTACACCAAGGATTCTCAAAACTTCCAACAGCTCCAACCAACGCTTTTATCCACTGTGCCGTCGGCAGTCGTGAATAAAACCTTGGAGAGTTAAGTTAAAGGGAGAAAACTGATACATCTGAAAAAGACATGGCACGTGGAACTAGAACATTGTTTTCCGGTCTTCTTCAGGTACTTGTCGATGTGTTTTAAAGTAAGTACTAACTCCTGCCTTATTTATTGCTGCTCACATATTGTCTATCCTCTTTTCATTGAGTCGAAGTCTGTATTTACCAAACCAGGGTTTAATTTTACAACTTCTCTGCCAACAAATTCACGAACTGACGTTTTAATCCACGAGCCTATTGTCCTGTGAATGTAATGAACTCAACTTGTATTCGAACTCGGTTCAACAATCCCTCAGTCCCAATCGTTATCCAATACTCCACCCTACCTATTTCATTTTATTAAAATCTCTTTTTTGCAACATTATTAAAGCTTGAGAAATCTTTCCTTAATTTTATCTTACTCATGTTTTCACATTCATTGCTGATTATTAAGTGATCTGTTATCATATGATTTTTCAAAGTGCAACATTGCCTTCTCATCACTCAATAACATATCTTTCTAACGGTCTACAACAGTGTTTCGCAACCTTGTTTTTTAATTTCCGGGCACACTTGTAAAATAAATAAAACTCCGGAGCACATTTTAAATTTTACTAAGAAAACATTAGCCATGAAATTTGAAAATATGAAATTTTGGATAAGCATTTTCAACGAAGATTAACGGGAGCTTTTATTTAAAGGAGTTTATGAAGAATCTGCTATATCATTTTAGAGAGGCCGATAATGGGTGATATAAATCCTTACAGAAAAGCAAAAGGGAAAGGATTAGACAATCCTTCTTAAAGATCAAGGAATGTAGTTTTCAGTTTAAAATATCAGTTGGTATCAATAGCATATTTAGTTGCTATAGCTTTTCCAAACTTTCTTTTTTTGTCGATTTTATTTGTGGACATCGATCTTTGTAAGTTAATAGTGTCATTGAAATACTCTGTTGGTGAGTATTATATTGTCCAGAGTCCCAATAACATTAATTGTCTTAATGTCCGGGGGCCGAGATTTTTTAAGGATCTATAGTAATAGGTCAACAGTATGAGAATCCGCCTTCCTTCTACTTCATACAAGTCAGCAGCAGCTATTTAAAATTGGGCGTACAGTCTTGCTTAAGAGGAATTTTTCCTCTGTTTTCGCCTGTTGTCTTCGAATTGAGTTCATGTTTGGACTTTTGATATTGTGACATTTTTAAAAAATTTCTTACTTTTATTTCAGATTAAACCTTGGAAAATGTCCAGCATATTTGTAGGATTTTCCAAGAGGATTAACAGTACAGTTTTCTATTTGTTGGGATTTATGAAGAATCTGCTGTTTTAGAGAGGCTTATAACGACTGATGTAAATCGTTCTAGGAAGGCAAAATAGAAAAGAATTAGCCACTCAAGATGAAGGAATGTAGCATTCAGTTTAAAATATCACTTGATATCAAATGACTTACATAGGGAAACTATGTTTTTGTTTTTTTTAGCTTTTTAAAACAATTTTTAAATATAAAAATAATTTGCCGAAATTCTTTGTGTCGGTTGACATAAAGCTTCAACATTTGTAAGTTAATAGGGTCATTGAAATACCCTGTTGGGTGGAGGGTATTATATTGTTTAGACTCCCAATAACACGAATTTATTTTTTTGTTTTTAAGGATCTAGAGTAATAGGTCAACAATATGAGAACTGACCCTCCTTGTACTTCATACAAGTCAATGGCAGCGATTTAAATTTGGGCGTACGAGTAAAGGTTCTTTTTTTTTTGTCTTTTTCCCCTCTGCTTCCTTCAAACTGAGTGTATGTTTGCATTCTTAATAATATTTATTGATTCATTATCTCCAAACTGAAGATGTCACAGGATCTTATGCATTGATGTCTATTAAGAATGGTTTTAGGATTTTGTTTCGCATAGATGTAGGTTGACAATCCGATTGACAAACGTTCCTATTCTGACCTACTGTAGTTGTAGGGAAGGTCAATTCTGGAAATGTAGTATTTCACTCAATTTGAAATTCCGGGTGTACCACAGAAAACAACCATGAAAAGATTACATCTATACTACAAAATAATAATTGTGGGAAAATGAAATAAAACCAATAAATAAAATACTACTAAAAAATAAAAACTAAGAAGATGTTCATTTTCCCATGATACAACTTATAAAGAAACCAGAAATGGTTTTTGACCACAGGCGCGATTTTTTTACCCCTCCAGAATAGAGAGAATCATTCTCTTTTTCACTTTCCAAAGACATTGTTCGAACTTGTTTTGGCAGCCCTACTTAAGAAGTAAATGAATTTGTCGTTCCAAGTCAGCGCTAAGCTGACTTGACCTCGACCAGTTTAACTATTGTTATCCTAACTTCTGAACCCCAAAGAAAAACGGACATACCAATGATACATTGCGAACATTATTTCACGACAGTCATCGTAAAAATTAAACGTCCGTATTAGAAAATCGAATTTTTTGTATGCTACTCTTTTCTTTCTTTATATATTGAACACGCACTTTCACCTAAAATACACAAAAATAAACAACTTATTAACTTTCATAGCATACAAATAATTCTTTCCTTGCCTACGTTTAATGGTGTTATTTATAAAGTTATTGTATCGAAGAAAAAACTTTTTAAAATGCATTACGCCTAAAATCATATTCTATATTTTATATATAACAAGAAAAATGTGTTCGCAGTTTGTCTTCAATGAAATTGATTTTACAGCACGTACAAATTCCTACCTCAGCGTATTTTTTTTTTTAATTTTTTTTCTTCTTCATCAGATAAATTTCATATTCTGCTTCTTAGACATTTGTTGGAGAAATTCTTCAAGTTCGAAACGAAGCAAACAAATCCATTCTAAAATATAAAGTCACTCGAGATTTACTTTAATTGATTTTGTCTAGTGGCATATAAACGCCTCTATGGGTTATTTAATGGCGAAATCTAAATATTTTGAACTCAATTGCATGCCTTGAACTACAGATAAACTATACTGCTGGTCATTTTCTATAACATATATCGTTGGCCATTCTACTATAAAAATGTATTGTAGGGAATTTTAGCATAAAAATGTATTTTTATACTCTTATAGTGCTTTGTTTTTGTTTAGGGTTTCCCTGTTTGACCATAGATTGAATACTAACAGGTGCCACATCAAAGAATAAGAGGGATCATGGGAACAACGACAATTAAAAGGTGGTTCCACAGTCCTCAAAACTTCCAATCTCCCGAACAGAAGCCTTGTTACCGGCTGTAGTTTATTGTATTAACCAAACGAGATTCTTCCAGGATTTGTATTTTTATTATTATCAGTGATTTATGATGTATTCTTACAAAAGATAGCAGAGTGATTTCTCTACGGTTGTGAATTAAGAGTGTTCCTTCTGTTATATTGGTTGTAGAGAAGCCAGTATACACCGCTATTTAAACCATAGTCAGGAAGAAATTTAAAAAAATATAATTATAGAGATGCCAGTATATTCCGCTATTTAACCCATAGTCAGGAGGAAATTAAAAAATATGCCTTTTATAAAGGCTTTAGAGCGAAAGTGAACTCAAGAGTCTAGGCCTGAATGTGAACTCGATTCGCCATTTCCACTTTCCGGGTCGATAACCACTACACTTCCTCTGCATTCGTACAGAATAATTAATCGTAATATCTTTCCCACTAAATAACAAACGCATAAAGGAATAAAGTTATCGGTAAATGTTCTTAAAATGTTTGAGTGATAAATGATAGAGAAAGAAATCGACGATACTGAACCAATAGTGAAAGGATAAACAAAAGAAGAAGTACAACTCGAAATACATTTCCTACAATTTTGAAAATACGTCGACTTGTATTAAAAACAGAAATGTTACGCTTAAATAAATAGAGAGGGCAGAATTATTCATGCAAATGTTTAAGTAATATAATTTAAATGATGAAGTAAATGTATTTAACATTATAATTCGTACTGATAATTGTCTTAATAAAGTAAACTTTTCATCAAAACTAATTTCAAAAATAAAATAATCGATGTATACCTCTATGGAATTAACACATTAATTCCATTTATATTTTACGCGCGCGCGAGTTTCCTCCCTTCCTTTCACACTCGTGCGTGTGTGCGCGCGGTTTTTCACCCCTACCTTCCACTCACAGCTAAACATAGCAGTAACCTCGCTAGCTCCTACTGATTTGGACTCATAACAGATTTTGAATTTTTCCCGCGCGTTTTTCGGCGTCTCAAAAACTGCTAGCGTTTGCAACCAGTTGCCTCCCGACTTTCGACCTGACTAGACGGGCAACTCATTTATTCCGTGCCCTGAACCCATATGCGGGCCGGAATATCTTATTTCAACAATGTCGACTTCACACTTTACCAAGACCTTTTCTCGTCTTGACGTTACCCTAAGGCCAACCAGTTGCCTTCCGACTTTCAACCTAACTAGACGGGCAACTCATTTATTCCGTGCCCTGAACCCATATGCGGGCCGGAATATCTTATTTCAACAATGGCGACTTCACACTTTACCAAGACTTCTTCTCGTCTTGAAGCTGCCCGCAGGTCAGACCTTCTCCGTTTTCTACCAGAAGACGTTAGAGACACACGACACGGTCGTGAGCCAAACTTCGTATTCAACTAATAATGGCTTATTTTTATCCCACGTCAGCGAACCAATAAATACAGACAGGGATATCCTACTGACGAACAACTTCGACTTCACACTCTACCAAGACTTCTTCTCGTCTTGAAGCTGCCCGCAGGTCAGACCTTCTCCGTTTTCTACCAGAAGACGTTAGAGACACACGACACGGTCGTGAGCAAAACTTCGTATTCAACTAATGATGGCTTATTTTTTATCCCTCGTCAGCGAACCAATAAATACAGACAGGGATATCCTACTGACGAACAACTTCGACTTCACACTCTACCAAGACTTCTTCTCGTCTTGAAGCTGCCCGCAGGTCAGACCTTCTCCGTTTTCTACCAGAAGACGTTAGAGACACACGACACGGTCGTGAGCAAAACTTCGTATTCAACTAATGATGGCTTATTTTATCCCTCGTCAGCGAACCAATAAATACAGACAGGGATATCCTACTGACGAACAACTTCGACTTCACACTCTACCAAGACTTCTTCTCGTCTTGAAGCTGCCCGCAGGTCAGACCTTCTCCGTTTTCTACCAGAAGACGTTAGAGACACACGACACGGTCGTGAGCAAAACTTCGTATTCAACTAATGATGGCTTATTTTTATCCCTCGTCAGCGAACCAATAAATACAGACAGGGATATCCTACTGACGAACAACTTGCTAATCGCAGGTCAGACCTTCTCCGTTTTCGACCAGAAGACGTTAGAGACACGACACAGTCGACGGCAGAAACTTCGTAAAAACACAAAAATATTAATTCTTCGCCCCCTTTTGGCTCATCATTCAAAGTCCTTCTCCGAGACGATGCAAAACATCCAAAATATTAATTCGTCGTCCACTTTGGGTCTCGTCATAAATCTGTTTTGAACCAGTACAAAAAGAAAGAAAAAAAAATATATACATAACATTTCACTCACATTAGCAAAAACTCGCAGTGAGTATTTTTTCTTGTATGTATATTATCACGTACATTGATTTATCTGGAACCTTTCTTCTTCTTCAAGAACTTTTCCCGCCTTTAGCCATCTTGTTTTCTATTTTTGGCGCGGAATATTTTCATTGATCCCTACTACGGGATAAGTTACTTGTTTTCTTGCATTTAATAAAAATTACTCTTGTTTGAATCCAGTCTTTTCCTGTCATTCTGTGTCGGCTATCTTAATATATTTTATTTTATGCACTTGTTGATTGACCCCTTTCCTCTCACTGTTCATTCACGCATATATTTATTTATTTTTTACTTTGCTTGTAGACTCGGTAGTTTAGTGTGGTGTCTGGCACTAGGCCACTTTGTAATAAACCAGCACTGCACGCTGCCGGGTCTGCAACACCTCAACTTATATTTAAAAATATAAAAAAGTTTATGAAATGTACTAAATCCGACAATTATTTTAATATATTTATTGTTTATACGCTATTTACAGAGATATAAAAAAATTAAGTAAATGCTCTGTTTATAATAAACAGTATTGACAACATTTACTGGTCTGAATATCAGAGAAATTTCATAGAAAATATTCGTCCTCCGGTAAAACTGTCATATAGCCTACACGGAACTCTTTGAAGCCTGTTGAGTTATACCATTTAGCTACAGAGGAAGCATCTGTTTAGCAAGTTTGAATTACTGCTTTTAATGTATGACGGTATTTAGTCACCCCCTACGAGGGCATCATGTGGCACAAGACCGGTTTAACGTGGGATCTCCGTGCCCGTGGGGTCTCCGAGCTCGTGGGATCTCCGAGACCGTGGGCTCGGCCAAAAATATGCCTTTTGAACCCGTATAAACGGGTTCAGGGTCGGTTTACCTCCCCGAAAGAGACTCCGCCCTTCGGCGTAGCCTCGTTTTGGTTCCTCCCCGCCCGAAGGCAGAGAGTTCAACCGATCACCCGGTCAGCCGGTCGCCCGGCTTTTAATGTATGACAGTTCCATGTAGGATAAAGGTTCGATTCCTGTCGGTGGACACATATTTTCTATGAAATTTCTCGGACATTCAGGTCGGTAAATGTTGTTAATACTTTTAATTATATTTATAATTAAAGAATATAAATGCATAATAAAATAAAAATAATTATAATAAAAAGAAAAATATAAGAATAAATTGATAAATAAAATAATTAAGTCTTCCCTTTTAAAATACGTGATCGCTTTCTCTGAGCAATATAAAACACACCCGATCACTCCAATGGTGACTTTGCCAAACATGGAATATTACCAGTATTATGCGACTCTGTTACGCTAATACCTGCCTATTGAGTATGGGCATATTGTACTGTAAAAGATATTAAGTAAATGGATTTTTTTTTTCATAAATATAGAAAAGAAAAGGAAATATTTCGAATTGCCTTAATTGATTTATTATATTCCGTTACGATATACCAAAGAAGAGAAGATTTAACAATAGCGGCTGTACTGCTCAGAAATCATTAGTATTTGACAAACATACCATATTTAGGGTTTGGCTTCTATTATGGTAGCATTAAATGGAAGTTGGACCGACATAGATAAAAGCTTTTGGAAGCTTCAGATACGCGCAGTTAGAAATGAAGATGAATGGTATTTTATAGTCAACATCTTTTTATACGCGTCCTGTTTCTGTTTTACTTATTTTCTTTGTGTGTGTGTGTGTGATTGTGGAAGGGGGATGTAACTTATTCCCTCCCATTGGTTAGATTCTTCATGACGTGAGCCGGATGAAATATTTTCACAATGTGACATTTCAAAAGCTATGGTAGTAAAACAAATAGCTTTATTGCGTTATGAGTATATGTGAGGTTTCAAAGAAAAATACGATTTGTTCAAGACTAAAAATTGGTAGGAATGGCAAACTAACAACCAACCAATGAAATTATGATTTTCTAACGGCTTAGACTTATCGTCTATCCCCACTCTCCAACCTCGCAGCTGGGATGGGATTAGCCCCTCGCTACTCTGCCGCTGCTTCCACGGGAAGTGCTCGGACGAGCTACATTCCTTGCTCCCACAAGTTCTAACTTTCACAGCCACGCCACTTACATATTCCCTTTGTATTCTATCGGCGAGAAGTAGTTCCAATCGAACAGGTTCTTCCCGCGAATTATTGCTCTGTGGAACCGACTCCTAAGAGGATTTTTCCCGATCACAACAATCTTTACCTTTTAAAGTCTAGGCTTAACCGTTATCTTCCCATCCTATCTGTACAACCTGCTTCCTAATGTAACCGTCTACCTCGAGTGGCCCACAGGCCTTTACCAGGGTTAATCTTACTGCAAAAAAAAAAACGTAAATGCGTATGTATATTAGTAGTAGTAGTACTACTGGTAGTAGTAGTACTACTACTGTGGTAGTAGTAGTAGTACTATTAGTGGTAGTTGTACTACTACTACTGTTAGTTGTAGTAGTAGTACTACTACTAATACTGTTAGTAGAAGTAGTACTACTACGACTGTTAGTAGTAGTAGTACTACTACTACTGTTAGTAGTAGTACTACTACTAGTAGTAGTACTGTTAGTAGTAGTAGTAGTAGTAGTAGTCATTATTTGTTTGGTAGTTGCCCGCATTTTGCTTTGGAGACGTTTATGTGTTAACATGAGTTGTGGCCGATAAACATACGATAGCTTCTTTAATAAAGGTTGGTGATGTAATAGGGGTATATCCGGTATAGCGTCAGAGGGAGTACCTTTTTAGCGAAGCTGAAATGAGATGCGGAACTCTCCTCAGCTTTCATACAACTCTCAAGCATGGCTCTTAGAAGTCGCAAGAGAACTGCGACGGCCATACCCCGGTCAACGGCATCGGTCAGTTGGCTAAACAGTGTGAGGGTAGTTGGAAGGATTTTTCGACATGACCGGTGAATGGGGAAAGCCTCCAAGGAACACAACTGTGCCAAGTGGCAATCGGCCATTCGTCAGCCTGGCCGTAGTAGCTGAGCCCCAAAGGTCAGCGGCTTTACCAGCGGAGGATCTTCAACATCTCCGGTGCCAAAGGAACGGCAAGCCACTGCATTATTTTGAATCTCGCCATGAACCAAATTTACGACAGGAGAGTGGGGACCACAGCGGCGTAAAAGACGTTAATTAAATTAATGAGAATGGTAATTATAATGATGATCATCATGATTATGTAATATAGTGTTTTTGATGTGTGTTTATGGGTGTTAATTTTTTTTTACTGGGATTTACTCGAAGGATTTTCAACGCAAAGAATTAGGTTCGTTTTAATTAGGACGGAATTTAAATATATATTAACATCTGAATTCAGCATAGATAAAAATGTACATACTTAAAAGCAATATTTAGGGATTTTTCAGTTAGTCTTGGAATCAGTTAATTATTTAAAGTTCCAAATGAACACGACATCTATCCTTGATTTCAGAACCCCATACTTATACTAACGCTGTTTAACAAATCAAACAGGCCTGAAGCCTGCTTAAACAATGAAAATCTAACAAAACAAAAAAAATATATCAGAATTTGTCTCCATATGTCAATCTCTGATGAAGATTTAATGAATGAAAAACATGTTAGATTTATAAACGTTTATATTTTTTCTTTATACCAGCGCTTCTTAAACTTTTTTTTTTATTCATGACCCCATTTTTCATGACGAGATTTTTCGTGAGCCCAGGTATTAACCAACTCCACTAAAAATAAACCCATTGTCACTATGTTCACGCACATGCACCCGTCAGCGCGGATGTGCGTACGTGGAGGGTGTCCTGAATACATTTTTTCTCCTCTACGGAGAGACAGGGAGAGAGAAGGAAAAAGAAGACATATTTATGCAACAAACTTCAATTAAAACATATTAGGATTTTTTTTTTTAATTTTGCTAATAATTTTTGTCAGTTTCATTTCTATTATTTTTGTAATTTTCGATTGAAATATTAATTTAAATTTTAAAACATAATTTTAAAATTTGAAATATTAATTTGAACTTAATAATAATAATAATAATAATAATAATAATAATAATAATAATGATTTTTATTGTTCTTAAAATACAAAAAATTGTTGTCACGAGTACAACCCTCACATTATGAAAGGATTTATCTACGTAAAATATGTTTTTGTTGTTTTTTTAATTGGTCAGTGGAAAATGTCATGATACCATTTCTGATCTTAGGTGTCTGGGCAGGACCCGGAAAGAATTGAGTACACACCAGAAATCGAAATAAATAAATAATAATAAAACCTAGAAATAACTAGTAAAACTTTACGCTTTCGCTATTTAAATTTTCTTATGAATCCTACTTCTTAATTTAATAACTGAAAAAGCCTAATGCAAGTTCTATGACAAACAGCGTCCCCAATAAGTCTGATCCTCAATAACAATAAAAGTAATAATAATAATGAAAATATATATATATATATATATATATATATATATATATATATATATATATATATATATATATGAAAAAGTATAGTTTTATGTTATTTAAATTTAATGCATAGAGCATATGTAAATATAAGAATAAAAAATATCAAGATAGAATGGCGACAATCTGAATTCAGGCTTGAACGCAATATTGATGCCTACGTACAATTATACACTTTATATATATATATATATATATATGTTTGTATGGATATAACTTTGTGACCTTGGGTTTCACGCTTGTGCAATCATCACCTAAAGTTTTTGCACCAGTTTGTCTGATGATCGCAAAAGTGGGAAATTCAGGGACACAAACACATATCCATACAAATGAATATGTTAGCCCTATCACTCATATTGAGCACATATATATATTAAGACATTTTTATTTATGTACATTCTTTTTTATAGCTGCAAATATTGACAGTATTAACAACATTTACCGGTAAATGTTGTTTAATACTTTCATATATATATATATATATAAATATAAATGTATAAATATAAAAATGTCTTAAAAAAATATTGTCGGACTTTGTCCATTTCCTATTGTGTGACGTCATTTGTTTACATTTGGATACGCATCGAGCAGATATGAATATACGTGAGAAAATCATGGAAAATTGTAATTTAAAAAGAGTAAAAGCTTGCTAACTAAAAAGCTCTTCTATGGCGAAATCGGTAAAAGCACGTCAGGCTATATGACGGTTCCATATAGGATACAGGTTCGATTCCTGTCGGTGGACGCGTATTTTCTATGAAAACTTCTCAGACATTCAGTCCGGTAAATGTTGTTAATACTGTTTATTATAAACAGAGCATTTATTTAAATATTTGTATCTATTAAGTAGAATGTATAAACATAAAAATGTCTTAAAATAATTGTCGGACTTTGTCCATTTCATAATATATATATATATATATATAATATTAATTACATTCCTTGCCCTATGTAGTCAAGCTCTATAAATAATTCTAACCAGGAAGTAATATATAAGCTAAACTTATATATCAGTTTGAAATGTAGCGTTTTAATTAATACTTTGAAATTGGCAATAAACGCATGTTTTCCATACTAACAAAATTTACTTTTTGACAATGACTGAAAAGTTCGAAACTAGTTCGTCAAAAATAAAACAAAAACATAAATATTTTGCATTTCATACACATTTTTGAATTGAATCGGCAACACGCAGACACACGCATATACATACACACACAGAGACACACAAATAAACATACACACACACACACACACACACACATATATATATATATATATATATATATATATATATATATATATATGAAAGAGAAAGAACAGACGGAGTAAAAATCCACTGTTCGTAACATTTACTTTTAAAAAAGTGCTAAATACATATTAGAGCAATATATTATAATGATATTTTTATTATAAATGGTTATAATAAAAACATTTTGAAATCGCTACACAAAAACTTTCATGCTTCAATACTATGATTGTACTTCTTCAGGCGATGGTAAGTAACTGGTGATTAAATAATTTTCTAAGGATATTTAAAAACAAGTGTTACCTCTTTTCCGAAAGTTAAAGATTTTTTTTCTGAGAAGAGTTAACACCTCGATTTTAAATTTCCATAAAAATAAATTAATGAGCAGTTATGTACCATCGCATGAAGAAGTACATTCATAATATCGAAACATAAAAGATATTGTATAACGATTTCAAAATATATATATATATATATATATATATATATATGTATGTATGTATATTCAAACATATATTGTTAAATATAAGAGACAATGAATGTCTATTATGCTTGATCATAGGCCGTTCTAAGCTGGCTTTAGTTTCGGTAGAAAATAAAGACAAAAACTGTACATTTGGATATTTTTTATTATGCTGTTCCTCGATCTAAGCTTTCGGCTCACATGGACCACCATCAGAATGGTTACATGGACATTACATATGATGTTCTCTACCAAAGATGGTATCCTGTTATCTTTACATAGATGTTTGCTATGAGACGATAACGGAATAGGAAATGCAGGTCGTTACTTCGTGATGCGGTTCTATGAAGTTGTACTACGTCAGAAAACAAACTATTAACAACAGAACCGTATGTTCAGATGCAATGTAATGTGTTGTGACTAGTTTAAAATGCAATTTTGCTGAGTGTGGATTGCTTTATTTTAATGTAGATCGCCTCTAATATCTGAAGTTTCTTTTTACTGTGTACATGTGTGAATATTTTTGTGTTATCAACTAATCTAATATTATGTACATGGCTATGTTTTTCTAAGAAATGTTGTTTAATAGAACTAAGATCAGAAATGTGACAGGTAAGTCTATAGGAGATTGTGGTTGTTGTAATACCAATATATGTCGTGGGTTTATTATTAGTATCAGAGGTACAACCTCTGAACGGGCATGTAAATAGATACACTATATTTTTTTTCTTTTATAGAGGATTTACTTATGTGGTTATAGGGTTATTAGAGATTATAAGATTAATTGTTTTAATTTTTTATATATATAATGTGCTTAACTTGTTTATTATTATTAATGGATTTAACATTTCTTATGATTTTGAGTTGTTTTATCATGTTTGTAATTATTATGCATTTGGTTACAATAGTATAAGTTAATCGTATGTCTATTTTGACGTACACTATTGTGGTTACAATTATTAATATTATCAATTTCCTAGTGGTCTCATTAAGTTTATTGAGATACATTTTAATTTCTTGATCTATGACGGAATTAGGGAATCCATTATCAACAAGTGTTTGTTTAATGTTATGTAATTCTTTATAGAATATGGTTTGGGAAGAAGATATCATTTGTATGCTTTAGACTTTTTTTTAAACGGCAAACTTATATCGTTGGGGGCATTCACTATTGTAATTCAGAAGACACTAGTTAATGCTTGTGGGTTTTCTATAAAGACAACTAGTAAATTCATATGTGCTGGAATCAATGAATATATCAAGGAATGGAATTTTATTATTAAAGTTGAGTTCCAGCATATATTTGAGAGAGGGGTGACTTTCAAAATATTCTTTACGTTGTGTAATTTGATCTTTATTTTTATCTAAAACGAAAATATCATCTATGTATCTTATTAGTATTTTATTTTCTAAATGTGGAATATAATAATTAGAAAAAAATGTATATATATATATGAAAATTTCTCCGATTTAATCGGTAGAGAAGACAATATTTATGAATAAAAATGACAATAGGAAAACTGGTAATTGCTGACGCGTTTCGTCCAATGTGGACTTTATCAAAGCAAAATACAAAAATGAAATTAAATGAACAAAGTAACTAATAAAAACAAAAACAGAATGTACCTAGCAACTGGAATGTAGAGAAACGCTATTTTCATATTTTTTTAACTGAAAATTAACGTCAGAGATTGTCACGTGTGGAGAATATTGTCATTATATCTGTGTTGATGTATTCAGCCATTTTCTTTCGATTTTATGAATCTGTTGTGCATATTTGTTTCCCTTCCTATTACGTCCCTGATAATCTCCAACTATTCAAATGTAATGTTGATCAACATCTGCAGATGCTTTGATCTACTCCCTGTCCTTCTCTTCATCCTTTCCTCTATCAAGTCTCTTTACTCTTGTTCCCACTCTGTAACTCCTTGCGAACTAGTGGCATCTCGCTTTGCTTGGGATGAAATGATTAATATATATATATATATATATATATATATATATATATATATATATATATATATATAATTATTTATTTAAAAATATGATTCCAACACGCTACATAAGAGTTCTCATGTTTCAAAACAAGAGCCGAAAACTTCAATATAATTATTTGAAATTAAATTGAATTAAAGTAACCTCTGTTCCATCTTCAAGCGAAGTTTTTTTTTTGGAATAACTTATTTCTGAAATTTACGTGTTTTAATAGCATTTTCATTATTGAAATCAAAATTTCTATGGTAACGGCTTGAGCGATTGATTAAATAAAAAGGGGTGTAGGGTGTTAATAATTTGTATCAGTATAGAGTTACATTCACAGATGTCAAGTCAGGGTAAGGCTGAGGTGTCTAAATTTAAAACGGAAGATGATTTCGCCTAGTCTGGTTTACGTGTCTATGGAGATTTATTTATTTTTTTTATTTTATTTTTTTTATTTTATTTTTTTTCTGAAAGGTTTTGTGTATATAAAAAAAAAAAAAAACTGCCGTAACATTTCATAAAGGGTTATCTTTTTTTGTAGGGTATTCAAACTATTTATTAGGGCTATGGATTATAAAAATTATATTATTGTATGCTTGTTTTTAAGCTAATTATTCAATGCAAAAATTTGATGATGTCGGCAAAAAACCGTTAACTCATGTCTATTGTTTAATAGATTTTTATTATTTAGAAACTTAATAATGTGCAGTTTTAACTTTGGATTATTTACCTAACGAGTTCTTTCCTATTTTCTATATATTTTCACACACACACACACACACACACACACACACACACACACACACACACACACACACACATATATATATATATATATATATATATATATATATATATATATATATGAAACAGTTTAATTAACTTTCATTCCTTTTTACTTTGAATTGTTATAGTTAACAATTTGCAAATAGAACTCAATTTAAAATGTGTCACTTAATGCTTGTCGTTGAATTAATATCTTTAAATGTCAGACTGATTCGGGGAAAATGTAATAACCCACAATTTTTTCCTCGAGTCGATTAAATCTATGTTAATCAACAAGTAAAAACTGGTGAGGCTTTTATGGCAAAACTGAATTATGTTGGCGCCTGTGTTGAATATAAAACAATTTGCCTTCCGATGTTTCACGGGATTTGCCATAAATGGACGGACGCGCTACGCAATATAAAACTGAGCACTTAATCACTTTCATGGTGATTGCATTACGATGTTTTCTCGTCTTCGAAAAAGATTTTCGTTCTCCTTCCGTTTTTTATGGCTGGACGATCAGAATCATGTCTTCATTTAAAACATAAAGAAATAACAGTTCTTTATCGCTTGATTTTTAAGATTTCCAGAGGTGTGTCGTTCTGAAAAGTTAAAAGTTCAACGGTAGCCCATGCGTTCGTTTTTACACAAATATAATTGTAAAGGTGTCAGCCATCTTTCTTTGGCAACTTGTCTAGGATAAAATCAACTCTACTGATTTATTAAACGTTCTGCTTAGCCCTTAACTGCTGTATTTTTACTTACTTTTCATTACCGATAGAAATGTCTATACATCATAAGTTCCTTTACGGGTATCTGGGTAAGTGATAAACACATTTCCGTTCGTCTGTGTTCTTTTTTACCTTGTTTTCCGCTAGGTGATTTACGCACTTCCGCTTAGATGGGATTTGAATTTCGAAAATTATTCCATTACTCTTTTTATTTTCTCCTTTATACTCTTGAATCTTCGTTACCTGCCCATGTTTTTTTTTATTATTATTTATATGTAAAGAATTGGTTGGTTAGATCCAGTGACAGAACCCAAACAGTGGGAGTTCAACAGTGAGCGAAATAAAGGGTTCAATTCGACATTACAACCACCTGAAGAAGGATGGAACGTACAACAGCCGAAACGTTGTGATAGATATGGCGACAAAGATTATGGCAATAATCCGAATCATGTAAATAATGTACATAATACGTCATCTCATAAATATAGACAGATAAATTAGTGGAGAACTTTCAGAGACAAATTAGCAGGAGATAACTGACAACTGACATCCATTAGACATGGCACGTGGAACTAGAACAGTCTACCCCAGTGAGCGAAATAAAGGGTTCAGTTCGACATTCCAACCACCTGAAGAAGGCCGGAACGTACAACAGCCGAAACGTTGTAATAGATATGGCGACAAAGATAAGGACAATAGTTTACATAATACCTGATCTCAGAAATATAGGCAAATACTGCAAATTTCGAAGTTATTAACCAATGCCTTCTCCACGTTGTAGACATTCTGGCTATTCCCAAGACTAGAGAGCTTAGTCAACCTTGCGATTTGACTCAGACCCTACTGTTTAACCCATAGTTGAGAGTGTGGAATGGTCTTAATTAGAAATGAAAGAAGATAACTGTCAAGCTACCGGAGAAATTTCGCCAATCTAAATAATAATGCAGTTATCACTTTTTTTCAAGATTTTTGACACATCGACAATTTTAAGTCATATATCATATTAAGTCATATATCATATTAAATCATATATCATATAAGTCATATATCATATGAGTCATATATCACATAAGTCATATAAATTCGAAATCGAATTAGTCATTTTGTTATGTTTAAGTCTTTGGGTAAGTATTGTTAGTGCTCGTCTTTATGTACCGAACTCTTATGTGATATCTGTCCTCCAGTATAGCAGAGAATACTGAAAAATGTCCGCACAGATGAAAAAGAGACTTGAAACAACAGAAATGTAGTTCTACAGAAGGATGTTGAGAATACTATGGACTGAACCTGTGATCAATGACGAAGTTTTAGATAAAATGGAAACAAAAAAAAAAACACTTACACTTAGCATCAGGAAGAAATTTCTAGGGCACATAATGAGGAAAGTGGGCTTAGAAAATATGTTACTCACAGGACAGACTAAAGGCAAGAGGAATATAGGAAAACGGCGCATAACATCCTTAGTCAGCATGAGTAAATGGATGGTGGATGAAGGTTTAAAATAAATTAGGGGAAAATAACAGGAGATAACTGACATCCATGGCACGTGGAACTAGAACAGTCTACACCAGTGAGCGAAATAAAGGGTTCAGTTCGACATTCTAAGCACCTGAAGAAGGCCGGAGCGTACAACGGCCGAAACGTTGTAATAAATAGTGAACTTCGAAATCTTATTAAAGAAAAATATACGCCCACCGGTAGGATTCGAAAATGCGTCCCACTTTGCGGTAGAAACTGACGTGTATAGAACCGACTCGGTCACGAAGAGCGTCGTTAACTACACGAAGGTTCTATATTTCATATGAGGCACATCACACTCGTTCAGATTCCTGAAATTCATAACTACTTAGTTTCGTATTCGAAACGCAAACAAAGCTATTTCTAAATTTTGGTTATCTAACATATTTTTATCAGTTTACACGTTATTTTTAGCGGATACACATATGTGAGCAGACGCTCCATTTAACGAGGACTCCCTTCTTGAATATTTAGACCGGTAGACGGAAATAAATATACTGGTTAAAATATGAAAAAGATATCTATCATGGGTATCCAATAAAAATAACATTTAAAGTGAAAACATATCGGATTAATAGATAAAAAAAGACAATTATTGCTTTATATATATATATATATATATATATATATATATATATATATATGAAGAAGTATAGTCTTAAGATATGTTATATTTATAAGATAAAGTGCTCAATATCAGAGATAGAGCGTGTGTAAATATAAAAAGAGCACATAGAAGTCAACACTTAGAGGCGTGAGGCTGTTTCATGCTAAACGCAATCGTCAGGCCACCAGTGACCTGTATATTTATATAGCCGAGAAAAGAAAATAAGGTCAGTGGTGGCCTGACGATTGTATCTAGCATGAAACAGACCGAAAAATAAGTGTTGATGTCTATGTTACTTATATAT
>CAHIKZ030000881.1:655000-675000 GCA_903632075.3 Acanthosepion pharaonis
GAAGAAGAAGAAGAAGAAGAAGAAGAAGAAGAAGAAGAAGAAGAAGAAGAAGAAGAAGAAGAAGAAGAAGAAGAAGAAGAAGAAGAAGAAGAAGAAGAAGAAAGTTAAGTTTTTATGAATTTATCGGTGGGTGAGGCGTTAACATAATTGAAATGTTCATCGTATTTATCCAGCCTCATATGTGCTTAAGAGGAAGAGTTTCTAATATGTAAAGACCGAAGACTTTGGATTTCTGGTTCAAAAGTTTCTTTGTCTATGGAAATGGTATAATTGCTATTTTTTCTGTTGGCAGAGTTTGCAAATATTGTTGCGATTGTTATATAGTTTTGCCTTTTTTGAAAATTTCCAGCTTACAATCGGATCTCTCTATTTTGGCCATTAATATCTGTTACTTCTGCTTTATATATTATTGCTTCTGTTTTAAAAGCTAATGGACATCTATTCTTATTTCTACAGTTGCAGAAATTACTAATATTAACTATATTTTGCTGCGTATTAGTTTTGAGATTTCTGGTTTTTTGTCTATTTATTATTGTTTCTTAATTACTTGTGCAGCTATAGCTTAATTTAGCTGTGCTTTTATTGAATATCTTATGTAATTCTGAATTTTTGTAGGGAAGTGTTTAGTAAGTAACTTATAAAATAATTTCCCTATTTTATATTTTACCTCTAAGTTAAAAGGGCGGGGGTAAAACAAATGATATTTTTTTCTTTTCCTGGAATTGTTCTTCGGATGTTGTTTAATTTGAGGTTTAAATTCTAATTTGGTTTTGTGACCTTCCACCTTTAATTTCTTCTCATATTCTTGCTTTTTATCATCAAAAAATTATTTTACTGGAAGAATTTCTGGATAACCTAGACTCCATTATTTTAGGGATGTGCTTTATTATGTTCGCAGGGCGTTTAGCTCTAATATCCACGTATTTATATATATTGATAAAGATACATTTTTCCTCGCCAGAAGCACGCCTTTGAGTTTCATGCACAACGCAATCTGCAGATGCTACATTGAGACGGACACTTGAATAGTTGAAATATAATAAATATATCGGATTATCATAATGGTGAGTCCATATTTTATATGGGAAAGTTGTTAAAAAACAAAAATCATTTTGTATTAGTTTGGTGCAAAAATAATGACGTAAGAATGACGTTTTTTAACGTTGAAAAGTACGTCAAAAACGACATTATTACGTCATTATTTTTGCACCAACCTAATATTTAAAATTTAAATAAATATAATAAAACGGTAGAAACACACGCATCCCCATAATTGACTTGCATCAAATTACAAATGTAAAATTATAATTTAAATATACATATACACATTTAAGTATTTATTAAAAAAAATATAATTGAGAATTACTTACAAATATCATGACACGTCTACATATGTAAATTATTATGGATATATGGATATATAAATTATCAGATTTGCAAAAAAAAACACTAGATTAAGCTATAAACACAATTGCAAAAATATTAAGTTAATATCTAATTACATATAACCATGTTCATTAATTGACTATTCTTTTTATTACGGCTTCATACCTAATCTGTACGTGCCATACCAGATACACGCTTAGGCGATCATGTATCTTTTGATACATGACTGACGAGGCAGATTTTTTCCAGAAACACATAATGGTCCCAACATGACTTCTATGTATTGCGTCACTTTTTTTATATGAGTAAGATATACATGTTTGTGCGTCTGGCTTGATATTTGTCTTAAGCTTTTTTGTTTTTGTTTTTGTGTTGTGCCTATAACCTATATTCTATATTATTTGTGTGTATGTGGTGGGGATATATTCATAGGAATATTTATTTATACAACTTTTTTGTTGTGAATATATATATATAGGGAAGGATGAAGGTAAATTTAAGAGTATTTATCTTTAGATAAACACACAGTGACTGAGAGAACTCAATTCGATTTACATTATTAGCCATAATAGTCACTGTTTAGAAACCCACACTTCCTCCTCAGAGAGGTCAACTGAAATTAATTTTTCAGAAGCATATATATATATATATATATATATATATATATATATATATATATATATATATATTATTCAAAAGTTGTATATATATATATATATATATATATATATTTTTTTGTTGTGATATATATATATATATATATATATATTCACAATAAAAAGTATATATATATATATATATATATATATATATATATATACACGCGGGCACACACACACACAAAACACACACATATATATATATGTATTCAAAAATGTTTCATCGAATAATGTAGATATAATATGTCTATTTATTTTTAAAATAATCCTTTCTACTTCTCTAATAAGTTTCTTGATGTTAAGTTGAAATTAATCTAGGATATCGCCATAGTTTTTTGTACCCAAGAACTTTCGATCTCTTCCGAGGTCATCTTCGAGGGTTAATTCCAAGAACAAACGTTTTGCGATTGTAATCATTGTGATAATGATTAAAAACAAGAACACGCGTGAACGCATTCTGTTATAATTGTTTTAAAATTTTAAATTTGTCCGTTGAAGTTAGGGAATTCTTTGCAAAACAATTGTCCCAATATAAGGGAGCTATCAAGACATTTGTAGAAATGAAAAATGGCATTAAATGTTTGTCAACTGCACTTCAACACGTTGCTGCTACACTCGCAATGAAAAATGTTCGAATGAAGATATGCTGACTATATATATATACATACATATAGTAATTAGCAGGAGGATTTGATAATTACATTTAATTAATTCATCGAGTCTGATAGAAACCTCAACAGAATGCACTGGACGACCGTTCCGTTCTATATTTGGTACTCATCAGCAGTGCGCATCCGCTACCGAGAATTGAAACCCTGACAGTTAGGTTGTCAAGCGAACATCATACCAACTGTTCCAAATGGGCCTCAGTGACGAAGAG
Source organism: Acanthosepion pharaonis (assembly GCA_903632075.3). Lineage (NCBI taxonomy): Eukaryota > Metazoa > Mollusca > Cephalopoda > Sepiida > Sepiidae > Acanthosepion > Acanthosepion pharaonis. Next base: position 657,926 of record CAHIKZ030000881.1, read on the forward strand.
ATTCCAAATCAGATTCAACTTAGCGCCGCTCGCTCACATATTCCGTGGCGGAACTCAACTGAGTTCTCTGTAACCATAGGACTGTGCCCCCGGGAGCCACGACTACTCTCACCAAGCCGCTATCTGTGTTTATCATCGCTTGAACCGGCTTCTAATGCTCCAGTTGGATTTTGATGAAAATGATTTATTTTGAAAACAGAATGGTATTTTATTTAAGACTTAAGGAGGAGGGGGAACAAGATTTCAAAATTTTTTATGTGGATGTCTTCTTTGAACAGTAGAATCTTCCGTGTCGCGATGTAAATTATTTTTTAAATAACAATATTATAATATAATGCTCTACATTGTTTCGAGATTTTTTTAATTTTTTTTTATTTCTTATTTTTATTTTTTTAAATAAATGGTAAAGAACGGTGGATTCTATACCAGACACACACGCACACACACACACACACACACACACACACACACACACACACACACACACACACACACACACACACACACTCGCACACACACACACACACACACACACACACACAGATATATATATATATATATATATAAATATATATATATATATATATATATATATATATATATATATATATATATATATATATAGTTTATGAAAATCTAGGTAATCCGCATGGGTAAACCTAAGGAGGATAAAATCCAGAGAGCTCAATGTAAATCCAGAGTAAATAATTTAAATAAACAGATCATTTTAGAAATGTAATAATTATTAACACAGTTTTAGGATTGTGGATCATCAGACTTACTTCCAAACAAAAAACCAAGTAAAGTCTGATAATCCGCAATCCCTTAAAATGGCTGTGGTGAAATAATTTATTACATAGAACCTTAAAGTGGCTTGTTTTTATTTAATATATATATATATATATATATATATATATATATATATACATATATATATATATATATATATGTGTATGTATCTATGTATAGATAGATAGATAGATAGAAAGCAAGAAATAATTAGCAGGATTTGAAATAATCATAATTCAGTATCATATATATATATATATATATATATATATATATATATATATATATATATATGTCATGTTTGTGTGTGTGTGTGTGTGCGTGGGTATCTGTGTCTTTAAATGTGTGCAATTGTTCTAGACGTGTTCTGTTCTCATTGTTTTGTTCGTCTCACCATGTCGACGTAAACAATAATTCTCTCTTTTTATGGTTTGCTATCTAGAAATATGCTTCCTTGAGTCCTTGAAACAGTCATTTGTTCGTTCGTCATAATTGCATGTAGTTTGATTTTCCTTGACAATGAAATGTAGCCAATAAAACAAAGACTATTAATGATTTTTTGAGAATAGAATAAAAGAAATAGGACGAGGGACAGGAGAAAGAAAGAAAGAAAGAAAGAAAGAAAGAAAGAAAGAAAGAAGAAAAGAAAAGAAAAAAGAAAAAAGAAATCAAGGAATCAAGAAAGAAAGAAAACAAGAAAGAAAGAAAGAATAATGCGAAAAGAAGTGTAAGATGAAAAGCAAAAAAAGAATGAAGGAGTAGAAAGAAGGAAAAAGGGAAATTCGGGAAAAGAAAGAAAGAAAGAAAGAAAGAAAGAAAGAAAGAAAGAAAGAACCAGAAAATAAATAAATACATCGTAAATAAAATTGAAATATGCAGGCCCATAGAAAAACATAAAATAAATAAATAAATATATAAATAAATAAATAAAGAAAGAAAGAAAGAAAGAAAAAGACAATGCGTAAGGAAGAGAAAGCGGAAAAACTAAAACTAAAGAAGAAGTAAGAAAGAAAGACAAAAGGACATTCGGAGAAAGAAAGAAAGAAAGAAAGAAAGAAAGAAAGAAAGAAAGAAAGAAAGAGAAATAATTAAGGAAAGATCGCACGGAAGGTGGAAGGAAAGAAAGAACCGGAAAAAAACGAAATAAATAAATAAATAAATAAAGAAAGAAAGAAAGAAAGAAAGAAAGAAAGAAAGGAAGAAAGGAAAAAAGAAAGAGTAATGCGTAGGGAAGGGAAAGCTGAAAAACAAAAACTAAAGGTGTAAGAGAGAAGGAAAAAGGGAATTCGGAAAAAGAAAGACAGAAAGAAAGAGATAAAAAGCAAAGAAAGAAAGAAGGAAAAAAGAAGGAAAAGACAGAAAAAGAAATAGAGAGAGAGAGTGAAAGAAAAAAAGAGATGTAAACAAAGAAGGGATGAAGACAGATAAGAAAAATAGGATAAAAAGTGAAAAAAAAAGAAAAAAAACTCAATAGCAGAAAAAGAAAGAAAGGGTAAATCAGATCAAGAAAAAAAAATGAACGAGAAGACGGACATAACAGAAAGAAAGAAAGAAAGAAAGAAAGAAAGAAAGAAAGAACGACATTCTTAGAGGAAATGTTTGATGCTTGCTCAGCGAAAAATGAATAAAAAATGACCAAAAAGTTGAGTAAGATGACAATGTTGCACCAATTGTCCAAAAACCAAACATTTGTTGTCTTGGAAATCAGCTTTCTCCGGCATGGCCTCTCTTGGTGCTCGAGCTCCAACCAGTGCCGCCGGCGAGAAAGACATAACTAATCTCAGGCACTAAGCAACAGAAGAAATTAGGAAATTCGAAACGAAATAAAAATCGTGAAATATATATAATATATATATATATATATATATATATATATATATATATATATATATGAGATTTGTCTTCTTCATCTATATGCCGTGTTCCTTCAAGAGGTTGGCGATCAAGGCTCTACACAATTCCCTGTACTTCGTAGCTGTTAGTGCGATAGACAAGAAATTAATGACCAATAAGCGAAACCAGGGTAACGTGCTATAAACGAAAGAAAAACAGAAATCGGGAGAAGAAAAACTTACAGAACCGAAAAAGAGAGAATAACTAAAAAGGAAAGAAGAAACGAAAGAAGGAAAAAAAAATTAATCTGGAATGAAAGATGGAAAGAATAAAAATGGTACTTATTATGTGCCATTAAAACCGTCCGTTTCGCCCGTACATCAAAGCTTTCCCCACATCGAACTGACCTCTTCGAACATCTGCACTTTCTCTTTCTGGCCTAGATAATAGTAATAATATCTTTCCCACAATTCCCTATTATAAAATCATGGAAGATGAAGACACGGCGTACAATAATGATACAATGATAATTTAATAGACAACGAGCAGGTTTTCAAAGCCATCATTTTCTTCTCAATGTCAGTTTTTTTTTTTTTTACATTTTATTCAGTGTCCTTGATTTTTTTTTTCTCGTCATTATCCGTGAGTTTCCTTACCATATCTCTCATATTACTCTGTGTTCGCTATCAAGTGTAACTTTCCCGAACACAGAAAAGTCGATTTTATTTTTATATATTTTCGTTTCTTTTAGCCTTAAGTACTTTTATTCATTTATTTTAATAAAGTATGCTAATTCAATTGAGATACTGGAATATTCTATTTATTTTATTTATTTATTCCACATCATATTCTACGATCGACCTACTTTTTTCCACCTCACGTCATTTTCCCTTCTTTCATTTTCTTTCTCCAAAGAGGCCATTATTCTTTTTACACTTCTTCCTTTATCCTTTTTCCCCAACCCACCCTATTATTTTCTCTTTAATTTCCTCTCTCCCTAACCCTCCGTCTGTTTTCCTATTCCTACTCTGCCTATTTGTCTACATCATTTGAGTTTTAAGGTGATTAAGTTCATTTAATGCGTTCTTCTGTGTCATTTATTTTTATGTTCCACTCTCCTTTCCCGCCTTTTCTCAGTGTTTATTTTATTTATCTTTAAGAGTGTCAAGGGAGATAACTACCCCCTTATGAAAATGAATTATCGTATGGACTACTTAAGTCGAACAATGAGAAATTACAAAACAAACAAGAAAACCTTTTACTATTTTTCAAAGTCAACCACAATTTCAAAATATGAGATGAAGACGACATATATTGACAAAAATTTTACAAGTAAAGTCTGGTATTAGTTAGGTTTGGTTTATGTAACGGAATATCAACTCGTTATGGAGTCATTTTATAGCGAAAGTTAATTTTCTTGGGAGAATTAGTAAATTTTCTAAATATATAAATTTATTTTTATACTTTCATAAAGGTTTAACTCCAGTTTGGGTACACTATTTCCATTATTCGGACTGTTGTTCTCACATGGCACAGTGGATAAAGTCGTCGGTTAGATACAGTGACAGGACCCAAAGAGTGTGAGTTCAATACCCGGTTAAGGCATTAGAGAACTTGGAGAGGGGAATTAACAGGAGATAGCTGATAACGGACATCCATTAAACATGACACTTAGAGCTAGAACAGTGCACCCCAGGAAGCCGAATAAAGGGTTCATTTCGACATTCCAACCACCTGAAGAAGGCCGGAGCGTACAACGACAGAAACTTTGTATTAAATATGGCGACAAAGATGAGGACAATAGTCCGAATAATGTAAATAATTTACATAATATCTCATCTCAGAAATATAGACAGATACCCAGTTTGGGTGTTCAATATTTACCCAAGGCTGGGACCCTAACAGGAGCTACCATCTCGGATCAGAGTGGCCATGGGAACGACAGCAACTAAGAAGTTGTTTGACGCTCCTCAAATCATACCAATTAGAGTTGCTGCCAGATGTAGTTTATCCTCATACCCAGGACGTCCATGGAATTGGCTGAGGCAGATATACAATATACTCTAGTATGGGACTCCCTCAGATGACGCCAAAACATACTTTGCTCCCAGTGTCGACCAAAGAATCCAGGTTCATCAGCGGCTTGACACGATCGATGGCCTCCTGACCGCCGTGGGAAGATCTACGCCTCCGCTGGACGTCAGTATCTCCCTTCAGCATGCAAACATTGTGTTGACCCAGATGCGCCTGGAATGTGCACACAGGGAACAAACTGGATGTGAGGTAGGTATATAAGTATTCACCCGAGAGTGGAATTATAGAACCGTCAAAAAAATCACACACCGACTCTCGCCGATATTAAGTGACGAGAATTACGTGTACAGTGTGCGATGGATAAATTGTCATCTAAATTACGCCAAAATGTAAATAACACTGACATTTCATTTTAAGAGATATACAGGATGCGATGGATAAATTGTCGTCTAACTGACGCGAAAAACGAAAATAACACAGACATCTCATTTTAACAGATATATTTACCAAAATTACACAAAAAATATCTTGAACTACAAAAGAATAAATTTATTCAATAAAATCTCTATTGGCTTCAATCAAATTCTCCAAACTACTTCGGAATCTCCTGTAACTCTCCTGGACAGTCTTCATGTTTAAGTTGGTGAATGCTACCATAATTCTTACCTACAGTTCATCTTTGGTGTTACAGGTTTTGTTGGTCTCTTTCTCAACAACGCCCCACACAAAGGGGATTGCAGTCTGGGGAGTTAGGTGGACAGACATAAAGGGGTGATGTTGCCACACAAGTTGTCTGACAGCTATTATTCCTGCTTCTGTGGCATGGTGCAGATTCCTATTGCCAGATGTAGAATCTTCCAGAAGCCATCCACTTAATCCAGTGCAGCACGACCTCCTCAAAACGCTTTGTGTAGGCCTCCGTGCTGAGTCTGAGGGTCTCACCTGCAAATTCGGATGTTTTTTTTTTTTCATCAAAACGATCAGAGTCAGTTTTCCGAGATGCCGAACCTTCGTAATCACCATGACACTCATCCAACTCTTTCCAAATCCTCTGCGCTGTCTTCAGATAGACGCCCATACACTCTTCGTATTGGAGCTTCCGGTGGGGATGCCATGCCGTTTCAAAATTACTGGCTGAATGAATTTTTCTTTTTAACTTTTCACCCCAACCAAGGCGGGAGTGCCACTAGCGCGAAAGGGGTTACAGAGGATTGGGAGCAAGAGTAAAGAGGCGTGAAAGAGGAAAGGATGAAGAGAAGGACGGGGAATAGATCAAGGTATCTGGAAATGTCGATTGACTTTGCATTTGAATAGTTGGAGATTATAGCTATCAGGGAAGCAAGTAAGAGGAAACGAGTTCCACAAACTGGAAGTGCTAGTCATGAAATTATTTGAGTAGAACAGACGGCGACATTTAACCGATTCGACAGTGAAAGGGTGGGATTGGGAGGCTGATCTAGTGGCACGTTTAAATTGATGCAGCTTGGGAACTAGCGAATATAGCTCGTCGGAGCAGTTACCATGAAAGTATTTGTAGAAAAAAACAGAGGGCGGCGACGGCACGTCTGTGAGAGAGCGGCTATCAACGAGTTGCGTCATGGTTCTCTTTTTCTCACTGACAGTGCCCAACTGACCCTATTATACTGTGCAGTCAACAAAATAAAAAGAAACACCCCCCCAAAAAAAAAAACATCGCACATGCACAAAATTAAAAATATCTCTTTTACTTAAAAATACTTTACTCATCTTTGAGGCGACTGCGTAGCATTCACTATCATATACAATGTATTATATAATCCACCCGATGAATATACTTAAATAGATGAAAGAACCGCCACTGGTGTAGTAAATTGACTATTTTTAATTAAATGTAACAGAGTGATAGAAATATGGAGAGCTATCACCCCCTACATAAAAGAAGTACAACGTATAATTTTATCAATGAGGTAAGTTGTAAAACATGTAAATTGACAAAATCACTTAAAAATGGACAAACGTTAATGGGAAGGTCAATTCTTGGGATAACACAAATAAGCAGAGAGAGGTCGCCATGGATTAAAAAATAAACGGAAAAAAGAAATAATTAATAAACAAAATACGAAATTGTGAGATATACATAGAATAAAGGAAGGATAACAGATGAAGCAAAAGTTGGCTTCATTGGTGTACTCATTGGATAGTACACTCAATCGGAAAAGACTAAGACAGATGAAACAGAAATATAGATAATTGCAGTGTACACCTGTTCAGCAGTTGATCACGGTGTCTAATGATCATGGTGACGAGGCTTATGTGTATATATATATATATATATATATATATATATATATATATATATATATATATTTATATAATAGTATATGAAATCTTTTTCTTTTTTTTATCAGAGAGGCTCAGGTATTTAATTTTCGAAACACACGCCATCTTTTTTTCAAGTTTCATGCGGATAGCAGACCAGGCGGAACAAAATGTTGTTTGATTAGTGTCTAAATGAAGAGCAAACAGAGTTGAAAAAAAAACAAATATAATATGGAAGGATATGATAGAACGATTTTCTAGTAATACATGTGGGACTATCTTTCTCAGCATGGATTGATTTGGGAAAGGTTTTTACAATGGCTACTGATAATGAAGACGCTGCTTCTGCTGCCGCTCGTCTTGCTGCTGCTGATAAAACACTCTTATGAAATTTATCATCAACGTCTGTTTCGGAATTAAAATGTTTGGACTTTTATTCAATCTCGTTACTCAAATTTATATTCGTTGATAAATTACCCAGTTTACACTATCATTCAATATGATTACGAAAATTGTAAGCGACAAATCGAACTGCTCACGAACGATATTTTGTTAATCACCTCGATAGCAACAAAGACACGCATGCGCACAGTCATCTAAAGGATGAAAGTCACACGCACACAGATGTGCACAGGCGCAGACAGATGCCAATATGCGTACAGAAAAAGCGAGTTAATCGCATACTGACACACAAAGAGAAACACACACGGAGAAACAAACAACGGCATGACAGATACTGCACATGTGTGCGCACACGCTCACAGACCGCACACGCACAAACACACATTTTTACACCCATATTAGCAAAGCAATAAACACACACACGCATACATAGATACATACACACGTGTACAAACACAGAGAATTGGTCTTTAAAGAGGGAAGACAGGAAGAGAAAAACAATTGCCGGAAAGATATCCACATACACTGTCACGCAAAGGGACACACAGGTATTCATATACAGGTCGATGCACAGACACACACAGGCAATCACATGTTTAAAAGTATGTCTCGATATTTTCTTCTTTTCATTTTTTTTTATGGAGACAAAAACCAAAATCGCCCCCCAAAATTGGGATAAGATTTCGTGATAATTCGAAGATTTCTGTTTTGAAAATGTAAACTAATTTTTGCGTTGTCATGGAGATTTTTAGACATGTAAGACTTGAAGAATATTCACCAAGTAAATTTTGAAGGCAAATAGATAAGAAATTTATTTTTCAACATGTCGGTCGCAAGTTCGATCCATGTATGAAATAAATATCCGTTGCAGATTAAAATGCATATATATATATATTGTGATCTCATTTCACAATCCTCACACTTGCTCCATATGTGGTCTCCTTTGTAAATCGCACAAATTTCCATAACAGAATCAATAAGCTGTCAGATCCTCATACGTTGAAACCGTGGGGAGAGTTTATTATTATTATTATTATTATTATTATATATATATATATATATATATATATATATATATATATATATATATATATCGCTGGCTCGACTCTTCCGTCGAATCCGACGTACTAGGGTCAAGCAGATCAGTTCCCAGGAAAACGACAGCCCGACAACGGCACATGATAAGCGATTATAGTGGTGAAGGTTTCGTGCAGGACCATCCACACTTTTTTTTAAGGTCCGAATACAGAGACCTGGTGCACTACGTGCCACAAGGTCCCCAAACGCAGGTTTTGAATTCAGAGTTGCCCTTCTCCCAGACTAGTTGCCATCCAATGCTATAGAACCCAGGCTGTTCTAGTTCCACGTGCCACGTTTAATGGATGTCAGTTATCAGTTATCTCCTGTTAATTTTCCCTCTGAAAGTTCTCCACTGCCTTGACACATGTCACAGTGAATAAAGGCGTTGGTTAAATCTAGTGACGGGACCCAAAGAGTGTGAGTTCAATACAGTCTACCCCAGTGAGCGAAATAAAGGGTTTAGTTCGACTTTCCAACCACTTGAAGAAGGCCGGAGCGTACAACGGCCGAAAAGTTGTAATAAATATGGCGACAATATGAGGACAATAGTCCGAATAATGTAAATAATGTGCATAATACCTCATCTCAGAAATAAATATATATATATATATATATATATATATATATATATATATATATATATATATATTCATGAATTATTCACACAAAACCAATGCAAAGGTTAATGATTTAATTGGCGAGAAATCCATCATCGCAAACAATTCAAATAATATACAAAACTTCCGAATCCGTTATGAATGAAATGATCCCTGTTTCTATAAATTTCTGCCGTATTAGTTCTTATTTTTACTACAAGCTTTCGTCTGTTCCTACAGACATCTTCAGGTATAGAATAGATGTTGTTTTTGTTTTTCTCTTAGTAATAAGAGGACAACGAAAATATATGTATTGTTGTATCCGAAAATGCTATTGAAAATGAGTTATTGTTTTTGGAGCGCGCCAGTAGCAACGCTGAGTTTGATTTTAAATTTTTAAATTTTATATGTATATATATACTAGTTTAAAGAACCGCCTATTGGGTGACATTTAAGCTAGATCCTTCGGAGGGTTCTTGATTGGGCCTTTATCAAAATAGGTAGGGAGGAGCGAAAGGCAACAATAAACTACAACAGAAAAGATGGCTGCGTTACTAGTTAAACTTACCTTTTAAAAGTTCAACGATAATTATTCCGCCGCTACTTAACTTAAAGACAATTTGATGTATCGAAGTACTTGCTTTCCTTACAGACAATTGTTTTTATTTCATAAGTGACTTTCGCTGGATTTCGCAATTTATTATTTGCCAAATTTATTTCCAAGCGATAAAAATTGTTATCGTAGAAAACATTTCGTCGCAACAAATCCTGTAAAAATCGCGAAAACAATCGAAGTAATGAAACTTGGCATCCAAAATTTGGCAATAGTGAGAATCTGGAATGTTTTTAATTTATTCACGGAGTTGGCCTGATTCCAAACTAGTATTATATGTTAATGTTGGTTGTGACAAAGTGACACACTGTCATTCATTATATATATATATATATATATATATATATATATATATATATATATATATATATATACAACCAATAATCACACAGAATTAATCAGAAGTATCAATGCGATTGCTGGCGACATCCATCGGTAGAAAACATAATATATGCATTAAAATCCTGTTCATCCATAGTGCGAGTTTTGATCCTTGAAGAAAAACTTGTTGTCTGTAGTTTTTCAGTTTATTTGATGTTAAAATGCTAGTACTTACGGACAGTCTTCCATCCATCATCAGGCACGGATGAACAGGATTTTAATGCATATATTATGTTTTCTAGCGATGGATGTCGCCAATAATCGCATTGATCTGTTTGATTAATTCTATGTGTGATTATTCTTTTATGTAAATCATATGCTGCCTAATGTTTTATGTTTATTAAAACTATCGATCCGCAGTACATAAAAAAATTCCTATAAAAAAAAATTACTAGTATGACATTACACTATATTATTGAACTATATACTTAGTTCATGACATAAAACTGAATACACTTGTAAAAAATAGAATACGTGGATTTAACACATCACAAGAAATATTTAAATAAAATTCTCACTTAAAAATTTTGAAAAACTTAGCGTTGCGTCTTTGCACGTTCCGATATCTTACAACCGTCAATAATAGCAGATATTAAAAAAAACAACTTTCGGTCGACATACAGGTATATCGTCTGAAGTTTTTGATTTTATAAGGAAAAAAAAAACACATGCCTGATGATATATATATATATATATATTGATACCTATTTCATTAAATAATATAGACAAGTGTTGTCTATTTATTCTACGTAAATTCTTTTCATATTGTCTGATAAGCTTAATAACATTATCATTAAACGAAGAAAGAAAATCACAATATTGATACATATTTTTTAATCCAATCTAAGCTTTCGGCTTACATAAGCCATTATCAAAGATGACAATTGCTGTACAATATATTAAGCAATACACGAACAAAAGGTGATGACAGTCTGTTTCTGTTTACATGGATGATTTCCAAGCAACGATAAACACGTGCATATAAGACGATGGAAGCGAAAATCGCACCGCATCTCATGACGTCAGATATGACCCCGCGAGAGTGAAAACGAGAAGTATGGGAAGCCGTTGGTATAAATCAATGACTTCTGTTACCAACTATAGACAGTTAAGAATATTTGTGGAGATTTCATAGTTTATTTTGTTCAGGTTAGTTTTCAACTGTTTTATGTATATAGCTTCAAGAATTTTTAGATTTGTTTATTGTTTTCATGTTTAAAATATATATATATATATATGTGTGTGTGTGTGTGTGTGTGTGTGTGTGTGTGTGTGTGTGTGTGTGTGTGTGTGTGTGTGTGAGTTTCTGAGTTCATATTCCAGTCTTGTCTAGCGTCGGATAAACTTTCTTGAATATGCAATAATCTATCTCTTTCCTAATTTCAGTTAGAACAGCTGACTGGGTTCGCTAGCATTGATTGGTAGCCAGCCTAGTAGAAGGAAAACTCCAACACCAGTTTGTTGTAGGACAACCAAATGCACTTCATAAAAGCCTTGACGTAGGCGAAAACCAGCGAAGCAACACTGACACCGGTGCGTAGGTGGCTCTAAACAGGTAAAGTCTACCTGTGATGACCCTTGTTGTATGGACTGGATGATTTTTAATCAGAATTTAGATTGTGTACTCATCATTAATGACTTGAGACCTGCTAGAAAGTTCTTGTTATTTCAAATCAAAATTCCACATCTGAAACTAGCAAAACATACTATGGCACCATCTTTATAAAGGGCACGTATCGTTTTTTGCTGTTTATAAACGTTTTTGTCATTTCCGGAAATAAAAACAAACGGCATAAAGGAATCACATATTCTTCCATTTCATTTTAACTTTGAAAGATTTACAATAAGAATGTCCAGAGGAATGGTATAGAAATACGCTTGGAAATATCACATTTCAGCGACTAATGGACTGATATCTAATATCAATCCTCCTATATGGCAGTGAATGTTGGACAATCTCTTCACAGATGAAAACGAGACGTAAAGCAAGAGAAATATGGTTCTACAGAAGGATTGTGAGAATGCCGTGAACGGGACCTCTGACTAATGTCGAAGTTTTAGAGAAAATGGAAACAACAAAAACACTTATACTTAACATCAGGAAGAGACATGTAAAATCTCTAATCACATAATTAGGAAAGAGGACAAGGAAAGTTTGATACTCACAAGACAGACTAGAGGCAAGGACAGTGGAAAAAATGTAAATTTGGTTCTACAGAAGGATTTCTCAGTCGCCAGCAGAGTTTCAGTTTTCCAAGTTTCATTTTGATTTCCTCAAGCATAAACCTGCCTCGAATTCGAATATTGGCAGAATTTAATTTAATCTGTCCAAATTACAGACTGCCGAAATTCATAATCTTTGCTCTAGAATTCTCTCGCCCAGTCCATACGCTTAGTCCTGTTAACCTCTGACATCAAGGGATTTTGGTTGCACGCTCTTGAAGTCTTCGATCAAGGTGCTCCCAAACCTGCTCTATAGGATCCATACCCACTGCAATGACTTGATACCTTACGATTTCTTCCCGGCCTTTGCTCGTATGAAATGGCGCTCCATTTTCTTGAAAAAGGTAGACATTCTTGTCAATCTGATTGGTTTCAAATAGTGGGAGTATTCCTTTCTCTGATATTTGTCAGTATGTTGGATCGGTCAACCGCACGTCAACAAGAACCAGCTCAGATTTTCCTCCAAACCAGACAGCGCTCGACACCATTACTCCAATCACTCCATGTTTCACGGTCGCTAGCAGGCATTTAGTGTTGCAAGTTTCATTCTTTAACATCAGGAAGAGATATTTGAAATCTTTAAGTCACATAATGAGGAAAGCGGACAAGGAAAATTTGATACACACAAGAAAGACTAGGCAAGAAGGAAAATGGAAAAAATGTTTATGTGGTTCTACAAAAGGATTCACTGTTCCAAGTTTCATTTTGATTTCCCCAAACATAAACCTGCCTCGAATTCGAATATTGGAAGAATTTAATTTCATCTGTCCAAATTACAGACTGTCGAAATTCATAATCTTTGCTCTAAAATTCTCTCGCCCAGTCCATACGCCTAGTTCTGTTAACCTCTGACATCAAGGGCTTCTTTCTTGCAACTCTTCTTTGATAGCCTAGTCTTTCTCACCGTATATGGCGACATTTCCACGCTGTTGATCCTCCTCCGACGGTTTCAGATGACTTCCCTCTTTAGCGCCATTTTCGTTCACTCACACGACAATGGCCTTCTTCATTAAATTTCTTGACAATATTATTAACCCTTTGATGATTAACAGGGAAAAACATAGCAATTTCTATGAATTGCCACACTGATGCCATCTTATTATTTGCCGTCGTTGAAATTCACCAATTTCTTTACTTCCGCGAACTTTCATTGCAAAATATAAGTCAACTATCGTTCATAGATGAGAGTAGCTTCATACTAACACGGTATGGTCTGAAAAAGAACGAAAATACGTTATTAAACAAGCCAAAATTGCTGTAATTAGAGGTGGCTAAAAACTTATTATAGCCCCCTGTAGACTGGACTCTCTTGCATTTGTTGGGAGCCAGTCTAGGAAGAAGTGTAAATTCCAAATTCATATTCAAATCCGAGGCCTTTTCACACCTGTTGAATGAACCCCTTCCTGGATGACCATTTCATCAGTGGTGTAGCCTTACTGATCACGCTTGACCAATAGCGGATTGGTGAGGCTATTTAACCCATATTTGGTGTGGATGGAAGTTGACGATGAAGAGTTCATCTCAGACCAGTTAGCCGGTTTAATCACAGACCACTCAAGATTTGACCTTATCTTAGACAAGTTTCTATCTAAGCCATATACCCTGTTTGTTCAGGTAGTCAATCACAGCTGTTGGTGTTGGCGAGAATAAATGGATTCATAGATTCCCCAAGGTTATTTACATATAGCTAAATGTAAAAAACTCGACTGCAATACGAGCGTCGTTATCCACCGTACACCCCAATATCTCTTTAGGGTAGAATGGGTTCTTTAGCCTTTGTAGCTCATACACTGGCGATTGACAATTCTATATTCGAAACAAACCTAGGCACCTTGGCGTGGTGTAATGGTTAGCAAGTTTGTCTCACTAAAACAATTTTGACTGGGAAGTAAGTTTGATCCTCACTGGGTGTTCCATAAATTCGGCCTTGTGCCACATCTAAGCTACGCTTAGAAAATCAATATGTTTGAAACGAACCTGAAAAGAGATGGGCTCCGTCAGGTTTTTTATGAAAAAAATACGATGTAATTTAAGCAATATAAATTCTCTCTAAATAAAATAAAAAAAAATTAACGGGAACAAAATATCATTTTGTTTTTCATTTCCATTAATTTTCATATATATGTTGGCAAAAAATTCGGTTAATTTGCAGTTTAGCACCCGCACTCAGTTCGCATTAAACATTTCCAGAATTCTTACATTTATGTGTAATTGTACATGCTCCATTCGAATCTGGCTTCGTAAATTTGATAGAATCTACCGTTTTGGAGTTATCGACAGTGAAATTTTGAATTCATTCCCGTCGCGGGCAGCCATTACGGGCGCTGTTTGTATTTATTCGCTGCAGAATAGCTATCAGTATAGGTATCATTGCGCAAACTGAACGTGTCTCTGTAAATAGTTCTCGTGCGTAGTAATTACGACAAATTTAGACAAGAAAGATCAGTTCCGAGCTTACCTTTCCGTAGTCTTCCGCGTTTAGCTTTCCGCAGCGAATGTATGCAAACAAGTCGAATAATGGCAGCCGCTAACGACGCAATTGAATCCCAAATTTCACTGTCGATAATTCCAAAAAGGTAGATTTTATCAAATTTATCAAGCCAGTTTCGAACGGAGCATGTACAATTACACACAACTGTAAGTATTTTGGAATTTTTTTTAATGCGAACTGAGTGCGGGTGTTACACTGGAAATTAACCAAAAATTCTTGTTTTCATTAATTACAATAGATTAAATTCTAGACGCTCAAAAACCACATGAATATGAACACAAAAATCACAGTATACAATATCTAGTTCTCAATATTGTCTCGTTCCTTCTCCATCGTGTTAAGATCGAGAGCAATAAAAAAAACGTATTGCCTGTTCCCCTTCTATTAAAATTACAAACGCACAGTGTAACCATAATAAAGACAGAATATAATCATTTAATATCTACCCCTCAAAATATTCTATTTCTTTCTCGTTATTGCTAAAATGTAGCAGGATGGACGGACCATCGTCGAAATCTTGAACGTTGCTTACCTGCTGATAAGATTGCTCAGAGCTGAACCCAACTACCAAAACAGACTTCTATTGAAAGGGCAGCACATTATTGTACTCTCAACATTCTCTTCATAATTGCTCAAAATGCTAAATCAAGCACAACTAAGGATGAAGAAAAAAAATTTTAAACCAAGGAATCGCTTTTTTGTACAAATATGTGTTGATCTGCCAATATGCGAGGGAATAGATATTTATTCGTACATTTTGTACAAAATGAGGCACAAGGCCAAAAAAGGGATTGGGGAAAGGACGGTCTTCGGTCTTAATTCTAAACTTAGCTAGTTACAAACACTGACCCAAACATACCAACAACAGTCCTATCACCAAAACAACACATTCTTTCCTACCTTTCTTACTACATCCACCATAATACATAATATGGGAGGGAATGATTGCAAAAGTTCTCCCCTCTCCCACTTATAGTCAGAAGGACACAGAATGCATGCTGGGATATATTTTTAGCCAATAAAATGGAACGGCTTGCAATTTTACATGACTCCGTCCAGATCTGCCTTAAGTAATAGACAGACATACTGTGTTCGCTAGGTCGACCTTGCTTTTGTGCAGAAACGCTAACTCCTAGTTTGTGAATTCTTATGTCCTCCTATCAATTTTGATTTGCTTTAAATATATTGTTTGCCTGCTTGCGTGATTGTCGCTGTTTCATCTTTTTTAGCCATTTTTTCTTTTCATTGCAAAATTTATTAATTCTGATCTTGCACTTTAACAATGGCTTCTAACTCATCAACATGAATCACTGACCTGATCTATAACCTTGAGCCATGTCAACAATAGAGCAATTTGTCAAGGTTCCGAACTGCTCATAAATCATCATTTATTTTTATAAATATTATTTTGTATAATTCCAACAGATTTAATAGTGCAAAAAAGTAAGAAATAAAAATGCATTCCATAATGAGCATAAGTCTTAGAATGTCAATAGATTTCATGACATACTGTGGAATTCCCTTCCGTTTATTTGCTTCCCTGAAAACTACAAATTTCAAAGATTTAAATGCAACTTCAATCGCCATCTTCTGTCTTCTTGAATCTCCTTCGTCTTTTTCATTTTCATTTCTTTTAAACCATTGTGCACTAGTGACATTACTGTTTTGCTTGAGGTGAAATGATTAAAAATATATATTCTCTTTCTTTCTCCTTCGTTCTGTTTAATGAACGCACCGCATAGACTTTTTACCTGCTTTCTTATCTATATGTTGCTTGCCGCTTTCACTCCATCTTGATCAGTGTAGAACTGTCTTTTGGTGCCTCTACCATGGTTGCTATCCATGTTGTGCTGCTGCACAAGCTTCTGGATATCGACCACCCACTAATCTTTTAACGAAATTTCGTATCTTTCCTTAAATCCTATTTACACAGATATTTCATTTTCAAGGAATTGCAGTGACAGGCTCAAAGTTTGCACGAAATGAAAATGGAAATGTGAGTGACATACAGCACGAGGAAAGGATAACAGATGAAGCAAGAGGTCTTTTGTGGTGCCGAATGGATAGCAGACGAAAATTCGAGGGGGAAATGAGATAAAGTCGTTTTCTGGTCAAACAGTACAGTGTATAAGATAAACGAACTCATAACAATAGTAAGTTAGCCTTTTTTGGGCTCACTGTGAACGTCGCAATCCTTATAAATACGTTGAAGACTATTGTAAATGGGGTTAATATGCTGTCTAGGCTGGCAGTGTGAGCTATCAGCGTGGGAAGCTCTTGCCGTATCGGGTTCCTCTCTTTGGACAGAGAGGAACCCAGGACGAGGCTAAGCTGG
>CAHIKZ030000881.1:680000-872500 GCA_903632075.3 Acanthosepion pharaonis
CTTTGCTGTCAACCGATCTATATTTAAAGGTAATAAGGAGTATAAAAGCAAATAATACAAAGAAATGATGACAAGTTCTCGGTCCGGCTAAATTTTCCTTACATAATATTAATTGATTAATTATCAAAATATTTTCTTACACTGAAGTCGCTTTCTTGGTCTGGCTGAGAACATTTCAGGAAAGCCGACGTCATTCGGTCCGAAAATCGCTTTCGGATTTTGGATAATACAACAAAATATAAGGACATAGTGTCTTTGCTTATAGAAGCAGAAAATTATCTATTAGTTTTCAAACAATTAGAAAACAGGAAGCATTCAATGGAAGATAGTTTTTCATCACAAACAAAAAAAATATAATTATTGACTTCCATACGCAATATCTCTTTTAGCTACACACAAAAGCCCTACATCTATTCTTATAAATACACACACACACACATATATATATATATATATATATATATATATATATATATATATATATATATATATATATATATATGACATGATATGATATACTACTGATATATCCAAGTAATAGTGGGTAGTTAGAACGAAAAATGTGCAAAAGTTCCTACGTTGCGACAATCGTCTTTCAAAATAAGTTTTTCAGATTAAATAATTTTTATTGATGGGATGATGCACACATACGCACAGATATGTACGTTTAAGTAATAATAATAATAGATAGATAGATAGATAGATAGATAGATAGATAGATAGATAGATAGATAGATAGATAGAAAATTTTAAGTAAAAATAATTATAATAATCGGGAAATTGTCCAAATACAAGGACCTGGAAATCGGGATTAACAAGATATGGGGAATGAAGACTGAGACTGTATCAGTAGTAATCGGAGCACTCGACCTTGTGAGAAAATGAATGGACAATTTTACTAAGTGTCCAAGGTAACAGCAACATAGAGATTCCTCAGTAGATCACTCTACTAGGAACATACTAAGAAAATTGTTATCAATCAAATGACAATTCTCCTATAGGGCCTAAGTACCATACTTTTGGAGGGCTTCTTTCTTGCAACTCTTCTTTGATAGCCTATCTCTTTCAGTCTTTCTCACCGCATATGGCGACATTTCCACGTTGTTGACCCCCCCGCCCGACGACGGTTTCAGATGACTTCCCTCTTCGGCGCCATTTTCGTTCACTCAGACGAGATGCTTGGTCTTCTTGAACGTTGTTCCACACGACAATGGCCTTCTTCATTAAATTTCTTGGCAATATTATTAACCCTTTGATGGTTAATCCGGAAAAACCTAGCAATTTCTATGAATTGCCACACTGATGCCATCCTATTATTTGCACCCATTGAAATTTACCAATTTCCTTACTTCCGCGAACTTTCATTGCAAAATATGTCAACTATCGGACATAGATGAGAGTAGCTTGATACTAACATGGTATTGTCTGAAATAATGGTTATTACACAAACCAAAATAGCTGTCAACATGGGTGGCTAAAAACTTATCATAGCCCACTCTATAGATTATGATATTCTCCGCATACTCATAGATAAATAAGAAACTTTAAACAACAGAAATATGGTCCTCTAGAAGAACATAAATTTACGCCGCTGATGTTTTCAAATAGCTCCATTCCATCATTCCCAAGTCAACATACATGACCTTAAAAATATTAAAAATTTAAAAGAAATCGGTTAAATTCATGACCTTAAGTTATTTAAAATATACAATACAAGTTATTTAAAATATACAATACATGAATTAATCATAAAATAAAATACTTTAAATATTAATTACATACAATATATGAATTCAACAACAACATAATTTACTCAGTTTCGTTCATTAGACATTATATCACTTAGCGTCTTCCATAATTTACCTAAACATTTCAGTTAACATGATGAATATTTATGAACGTCTTTTAAGTTTAAAAAGTCTGAAAATCATTTTTAGTGTTGCAAAATAAAATTGATATCTTTACGTAGATAAGTCGATCAGTTGATGAAACGCGTTGATGGCGAATGAATTCCCGCAACGTACATTGGACAATATTCACTATGAGCAGTTTCTAAACTTCGTCCTCATAAAAAAAATATCGTACGGACCCTGAACAAATTGAATTGGTAAAATTTACTTTGCCCCTCACAAATGAAACACACAGATACACACACGCACATATATATATATATATATATATGTACAAATATATATATATTGTATGTAAATTATATGCTGCCTAATGTTTTATGTTTATAAAAAACTATTGATCCGCAGTACATAAAAATTCCTATAAAAAAAAACTACTACTAAGACATTACACTATATTATTGAACTATACACTTAGTTCATGACGTAAAAACTGAATACACTTGTAAAAATAGAATACGTGGATTTAACACATCACAAGAAATATTAAATAAGATTCTCACTTAAAATTTTGAAAAACTTAGCGTTGCGTCTTTGCACGTTCCGAGATCTTACACAACCGTCAATAATAGCAGATATTCAAAAAACATCTTTCGGTCGACATACAAATATTTTGTCTCCAAGTTTTTTATTTTATAAGGAAAAAAACACATGCCTGATGATGAATAGAGGACTATACGTAAGTACTAGCATTTTAACATCAAATAAACTGAAAACTACAGACATCAAGTTTATCGACGAGGATCACTTCACTCTATGGATTAACAGTATTTTAATGCATATATTATGTTTCTAGCGATGGGTGTCGCCAATACTCGCATTAATACTTCTGATTGATTCTATGTGTGATTATTTCTGTATATATATATATATATATATATATATATATATATATATAGTCATCCATAGACAGACTGTTTCGCTGTATCACAGCTCATCAGTGTGGCTAGACATCCGGTTGCCTCTAGCTAGGATTGAAACCCGACTGAATAGGCGTCAGTCAGAGAATCTACCCCTAAACCGTTGACATATGAAGGTGTATTTAAGCGTATTTATTTTTTAGCCAGTGACTGATAGAAATTAATTCGTTTTATCGAAGGGTATTGCGTTGCTAGCAGTAATAGTCATTGTTTACAAACTCACACTTTGTCCCCAGTGAGCTCAACCGAAATAATTTTTCAGGGGCATATATATTAAATATAAAACAGTAGTTATAAAAAAAATCCCTCGATAGAGCACACGAGAATTCACCACTCATTCCTTTTTCCTTAAAGAACACAGTAATGTGAAAGAGACGCTAGTTAACAATGGTTTCTCCAATTACCTCATCGACCACTAGATTAGACTATTTCTTTCTAAAGCAACTGATAGCAATATTGAGCAGACCAATGAAAATAATAACATCTTTTATAAAAGCCAAATTCAGGTTAACTATAAAAAAGACGATTTTTCTCTTAAAAATATCATAAAGAAAACACTATCCCAGTGAACCAGAACAAGAAAGTTAAGTTAATTATCTACTAAAAAATTAAACAACTAACCCTATCATGAACAATAACAACACAACTGCAAGATCTAAATTGCAGAGCACCTACATTGTTTATGAATTGACATGACCCTTATAGAATTGTGTTCCTGATTGAACCAAACTCATAAATAATTATATTATCCATACCACTACATGCCTATCAAGGCGACTCACATTACACCTATCTGATTATAACTCAATTAAGACTCATTTAAACATACATGTAAACCTACCAAACTCTAACTTACTACTTGCTGGTTTGTTTTTTTCTTTGTACCAGATATTTAAGGTACGGGATATTTTCTTTCGCTCAGTTCAGAGGTTTCTTTTGTATTCTTATTTTTTGCTATTTTCCTCAGATACCGAATTGTGCTATCCATTTTTTTCACCCAGAGAGTTTAAATATTTACATTATATATATATATATATATATATATATATATATATATATATATATATATATATATATATATTCACTCGGCGTTGATCATTTATTTACAGACATCCCCTGTCGATGAAACTATCAAAATAATCCTTAATTCTGTGCATAAAATAATTACTTTCCACCTGATAATATTTTCAAAGATTTATTACATGCCTGCCCAACTAATGTCCCCTTCTACGACCATAATGGCAATATATAAATCCAAACTAATGTTATTAGTATAGGAAATCCTGTGTATCTCTGACTATTACATGTTCATTTGTAGAAAACACGACATTTAAACAAGTCAATAAAGTCAAAATATACGTCTCCTATGTAGATAATTTTTATTTTTTATTTTACCGGAAAACAAAAAAGAACGTGATCATATCAAAACCACATTCGAAAAAACTGTCCTTAACTTTACCTATGTACTTAGTGTTGCAATCTAGTGTTGTAGAGTAGTTTTCACAGTGGTGGCTTGTATTTCACTAAGTCGGTCCTAAATTAGGTTCGACGAACAAAACGTTAGGGACTTGAAATAATAGTTAATGACGCAGCAATCTAGTTGTGGAGCTCATACTTTAATGTCCTACATCGACTGACTCACACAACTCACTCAGCTCCACTGGCGACTGCTACTCCTACTACTTATCTGTGGGAGAGTCTATTTACAATAGAATAGGTACGTTCCGGTATAACATCTAGAGAATAATCACACGAAGGTTGGTAATGAACGATAATACTTAGGACAAGAACAACACATATAAGATTCGCTAGGGGCACGTCAAGGCTGTGTAATGGTTAGCAATCTTGTCTTGTTAGAACTATTACGAATGAGTAGTGAGGTCGACACTCATTTGGTGTCCTATACTTTCAGCCTTGTGCCACATCTAAGCTAAGCTTGGAAATCACTATAAGATTCAAGAGTAGAAGAAAATACAATAGCCTCAGCCACACGTGAGAAAGATTACAAAATAATGGAAGCACTAATAATAAATAAAGAAAAACCCAACAATCAATAACATTAATTATGAACACAGTCACAATCTGCTGACCGTGTTTGGAAAATAAAACATTCCTATACCTTCAGATACATATATAAAAACAAAAATCCAGTTAGAAATAAAGATAAAAATCTAAAGGGCTAAAAGAATAGCAGCCAACACTCAGATATGAACAGTTTATACACAGCCTTACGAACACAAGAAAAGGTAAATACAAATCTTAATTGTAATACCATGTCAGTCGTCTTTAACTAAATATGTATAAAAATAGGATTTCTATGAAATACACAATATATATATATATATATATATATATATATATATATATATGATAAAATATAGTATTAAGATGTGCTTTATATTTATGGGATAAAGTGCTCAATATCAGCGATAGAGCGTGTGTAAATATAAAAGTGAACATAGAAGTCAACAGTTACAGGCGACAGTCTGTTTCAGGCTAGACGCAATCGTCAGGTGTTGTGTATATGTGTGTGTGTGTAACTAGTGAGCCAGTCAAAATGACTTAACTCCCTTTATAATCCACCAATAGAAGGTTAACCAATCAGAAGACGTAGAACATTCAATTCGTCGTGTATAAAGGCGGCCATTTTGTCTACTCGACCCGAATGTCCAGTTCCAGCTTGTCAGGCGAAGAGATAACAGAAGGACGAACTACGTGCTGCTACTTTTACCAAAATATCCACTGCTAACCTGAACAACGCTTTCATACTGTCTTCGAAATATTCACTGCTAACCTCTGGATTCTATACTCAAAGACGACCGTCATGATGAATAACAGGCCTGACAATTGCGTCCAGCATGAAACAGACTGTCGCCTCTAAGTGTTGACTTCTACGTTCACTTTTATATATATATATATATATATATATATATATATATATTGATTATCCGCAAGAAAAAATATTTTCATCAGCGACAAAAATTGCGTTCGCTAACAAATTCTATTATAGTCCAAGTTTAGCATTTGAAATATCTATGTATCAGGACAGTTCATAATAATCATACAAATCAATAACATCTACCAAAATAGGTCGAAATTATTAGAATTTAATCTAATTCAAGATGTGAGGAATTTTTGTCCGGTGCGTAATATCGAAATGGAGCGATAATCGTGAATAAATTCATAAATTCTTTCGACCGGCTTCAAATTTTTCCCTTAATATCAGCAACCGAACAATCTATTGAATTATTACCAGATATGTGCTACGAAATTTGGAAGTCGCCACCCTACTAAGTCTATTGAACCTTTATTGATTTAGTGACTCTCTCAAAAACAATAAATGAATATCAATGAACGCTTTAACACAAAAATACTTTCTTCTAATTGGATCTATTTAAGCAATTCTGCGAGGCGATCCTAAAACAACTAACCATTACACTGGTAAGTTCTCATTGATGATCCCATGTAGTGAAACCAAGGTGGGTATTACCTTGCTTATTAGGATTTATTTATTTTACTTTTGTTTACTTTGTGTATTGAGCACTCTTCGTTTTAACAATAACTTGCTCTGTTTTTTTTTTCTTTGTACCAAATATTTAAGGTACGGGACGTTTTCTTTCACCCTCTTCGAAGGTTTCTTTTGCATTCTTTTTATGCCATTTTTCCTCCGATGCCAGCCAATTTATTTAAAATTGTACTGACCTTTTTTTTTTTCACCCAACGAGTTTAAATAGATTTATATTATATATATATATATATATATATATATATATATATATATATATATATATATTTGTATATTTAGGCAGCAATCCTTTTTTATGCATGTTTCGTTAAAACGACAGACAAGGTACTACAGTTGAGCTTTTTATTTAATTTTTCTTGTGTTCTGACAAGAGCTTTCTTTTCTGGACAAAAATTGTGTAAGAACTGTCGAATGTTCTGTGTTTCCGAGCGCTTTCGGCTATACCTTTAGCCATTATCAAGGATGGTTCAATTATCAACTTAGTTTTTTTTGTGTTCTATGTATGTTCAGTGTGTGGTAGTGATGTTTTGGTGATGTTTTTAATGTCCTTGATAATGGCTAAAACCGTACGTCAAACACAGAACACACGAAAACACTCTTGTCCTTAATAATGGCTCTTGTCAGAAACAAAAAAAATTAAATAAAAAGTTCAACTGTAGTACCTTGTCTGTCGTTTTAACGAAAATTTTATATATATATATATATATATAGGTACCTCCGTTTTTTTTTTCGCGAAAATAGATAGCATGACAAGAACGGTCTGAAAATTAACGGAATTTTTTTTTTCATGATAAAAGTATATTTCATTATTGAGAAGAAACACTAAAGTATTTTTTGAGTAATTTTTGAAATTTTTTTCTCATTCTTAGCATGTCCGAAATTTTAGTTAAAAAAACTTGTTTACAAAATAACGAACAAAAGCCATATTTTTTAAAATTTTAAAAATAAGTTAAATTCTTCGTTTAAAATTCGTTTAAAAATTAATTATACGTATTTCAAAATTTATTCGAAGAAACTTAGGAAATTTGAAGTTTATTTAAAATATTTTGAAAGCAACTTTACTTACTTTCTTCGTAGAAAATGTTTTTAAAGATGAAAGAGCCGATTTTAACGTCGTCGTCGATTGACAGAGTACTGATTGTTGACGTCTATAAATTATTGACAGCTGACGTGAGATTCGAGTTCCCATACGGAAGCACAGAATGGACATATTATTTTTTTAAGCGGACCTACTTAAGTAGTAACTTGTAATATTTAAAGTAAAAAACTTTCGCCATTACAATTTTTTTTTGTTATGTACTATAAGTTTGTTGATACTATCTGGAGAAATTATAAATACTATTAAAAAAAATTAAAATACAAGTGCTGCACTGTTGTTTGAGTGCTCATATAGACCCCTCTAAAGTCAATTCAGATTTGCTATTATAAAAAAATTTCTATCCCCAGTAAAAATAATCAAACATAGTAAAAGTCATTTTGTCACAGCCTATATTCTCGGAAAAATAAATAAATGGATTCTTATATTTTTTAAGTAATATATATATATATATATATATATATATATATATATATATATATATATATATATATATATAAATGACTTATCTGGAAAAATACCAGGAAAGTTTATCTGAATCACATGAAAGTAGGTATTTTCTGAAAGCAAACAATATGTTTCATTTAAAAGTAAAATTGGCCAGTGTAAATGACTGATAAGTTTTTAGTTTTCTAGAGGCAAAATGTGAATCTTACTTATTATAAAACCAGGTTGTGTGTGTTACGTTTATATATTGGATCGAATTTCCTACATTTTTCAACCAAACATTACAGGACTACGATGAAAACTAGATGAAAGTACCTATTTTAACTTAATAAAAATGATAAAGAAAATGATGCACACGTGTTTCAACAGGAACAGTTTGCTAAATTAAGGGGCCGTATACAGCGAAGAACAACTCTTAAATACTAGACAGAAACTCAATCCAAATGACATTTTTATTGCACGCACCAAACTTCCGGTCTTCCGTAGATTTCATTGGTAAACACATTATTGACAAATTAATTTTTTTTAATATACGAAGACTCATTAGTTTGTAATAAGCTTTGGAAATTATAATCTGTAAATATATATCTACTTAAAAACAACATCCGTTAAGTTGTACAAGCTTTTTCATAATTTTAGAAGAATTAACAACATAATGTAAAAATAAAAATAATGGTTGCAGAAATAAAAAATAATTGTAGGTAATTGTTTTAAAATTTCATTTTTCATCGAAATATCTTTTTGCTTTCAGACAATATTGTCCATGTTTATTGGAATAAATAAAAGCAATTAAAAGCTTTGGAAATTAAATAATATTTTTGTTTTATTGAGTTTTGTATGTTACACTTCAGGGACGATTTTCAGGTAGAGGGCTCCAACTAAAAAAAAAACAAAAACGTGATTTTGTTTCCTCAAAGCACTGTGCTTTTAACTAATATAATCACTAAACTCCTCAAAATTGAAATTGTAGAGTTTTCGTACAATTAGTAAGGGGGGGGGTATTACATATGAAAAAAAAAATCTGCGATGACTTTACTAAAAAAAATATATTTCTAATAAGTTCAATCATTTGTGAATAGTTTCTGAAAGTTTCATTAAAATCCGACAATTATTTTTATTTTGCAAGATTTTCCAAATTAATGTATGTCAAACAGGAAAAAAAACGCGCGAAAATTTTTATATGTTATTTTATCAACCAAGCTGATAAAAAGAGAAACAAGGTTTTTTTAATAAAAATTTACAATGTTCTAAAAAAGAAGGAAAAAATTTTAAGAGTAAGTAAAAAATACTTTGATCTTTCCTCTCAATAATAACATAAGCATTTAGACGCTAAAATTTTGTTTTCATCAACTTTGGCGTCTTTTTCATCATACTATGCTCTGTTTTTAGCGATCTCGTGGAGATAAAACATTAGGCAGCATATAATTTATATACAAAGAAATAATGACGCATAGAATCAATCAGCAATATTAATGCTATCATTGGCGACATCCATCGCTAGTAGTGTATGATGTATGCATTAAAATACTGTTAATCCATAGAATGATGTGATCCTCATTTATAAAACTGTTGTCTGTTGTTTCCAGAAAAGATATGTCTGACGATGAATAAAGAATTATTCGAAAGTACTTGCATTTAAAAAAAAAATATAAACTGGAAACAACAGACAACAATTTTATAAATGAGGATCACATCATTCTATGGATTAACTGTATTTTAATGCATACATCATACACTACTAGCGATGGATGTCGCCAATAATAGCATTAATATTGCTGATTGATTTTATGCGTGATTATTTCTTTTGTATATATATATATATATATATATATATATATATATATATATATATATATATATATATAAGTGAATAATAGTCCTATTTGGATTTATTAGTGTTTGTCACGTTCTTACCAGCATAAAATACGCAGATAAGACTGTGTTGAGTACACACACAAAAAGTAAAACTACGGGAACTACAAGACAATATAGAACAGAAAGCTGAGAGGAAGGATTACCTATCAACACTGAATGTACAGTGGTTAGCAAGACAGGCAGCTCCACGTGAGAGTTATGAATTAGAAACCTCAGATTCAGGTAAGTATAGACAGCCACCAGTAAAATATTATCACTGAAGACGGAAAATACGTCAGAGAACTCTGAAGCCGCTTTGGAAATGTAAAACTGCTTTTCTAACGCTGAACTAAAAGCGAAAGCAAAAGAAATCCTTCTAAATCTAAAATATTGAGAAACAAAAAAAAAATCATTAGACCCGAAGAGAATTGTTCTGGAGTGCTGCTGTCATATCACTCCTCATATATACTTCCGTTGTAACCTACGAAAGGTTACTGAATGAGGAATAACCCACACTGAACTGGGAAATGAAATGATAATCTTTTTACCATCAACAAAATAAAATACTCGCCAGCGGCGCGAAGTAGGTAAACCTCTGCTAGTTAGACAACATATTACGATATTTACCTGCCACCCAAGAGTTAGGATGCGGCGCAAGGCCAAATTTAATGTGGGTTAATCCGAGCCCGTGGGCTCGGGCAAAAACTGCCCGTAGACCCCGCATACCCGGGTATCTGTCTACATATAGCATATGTATATGCATAGTATCGTCCACGCTCCTCTCTGCCTTTGGGCAGAGTGTTCGACACAGCAAGAGCTTTCCACGCCGACAGCTCACGCTGACAGCTTAAACAGCATATTGCCCCCAGTTAAAATAGTGTCCAACGTATTTATGAGGATTGAACATACCTTTTAGTGTTCATAGGTACGTTCTTTTACAACTTCATGCTGGACACATTAAGAGGAGACTTGAATCCACCCATATGAGGTTTTACAGAAGGATACTTAGGATATTATAGACAGGATATGTTGGGAACGAAGCTGTTTTAAGGAAAATATTTAAAAAAAATCTCACTTGTACTTAGAATCAAAAAGACCTGAAATTTCTAGGATTCTGTTAGGAAAGATGCCTTCTTGACCATTGTAATCAGAAAACAGATTGAAGAGAGGCGCAGGAATACAATGAGTAACCTAATTAATGGTTCTATGTAAATCTATTGCAGAACAGAGTGGGCTGTTGATTAAAAGACAAAAAATTGGTTAAAAATACGAAAAAAATTATGATTGTCCACTAGAGTTATGACATTTTGGAAAATAAATGATTTCCTGTTTCATAATTCAATGGACTTTTATTAAAAATAATGAAGTGTTTAATTCAGTTCATTTAAAAAAAGTCACCCACCCAACTCAGGATTTCTAAACTCTTGTATAAATAAGTATAGTAGTATAATATATAACATTCCGGAAACTCCTATTAATCTTAATAACATTATTCGGACTATTGTCCTCATCTTTGTCGTCATATTTATTACAACGTTTCGGCCGTTGTATGCTCCGGCCTTCTTCAGGTGGTTGGAATTTCGAACTGAACCCTTTATTTCGCTCACTGGGGTAGACTGTTCTGGTTCCACGTGCCATGTTTGATGGATGTCAGTTATCAGTTATCTCCTGTTAATTTCCCTCTGAAAGTTCTCCACTGCCTTAATCGGGTATTGAACTCACACTCTTTGGGTCCTGTCACTGGATCTAACCAACGCCTTTATCCACTGTGCAATGTGTCCTTGAGGAAATAAAGGGTTCAGTTCGAAATTCCAACCACCTGAAGAAGGCCGGGGCGTACAACGGCTGAAACGTTGTGATAAATATGGCGACAAAGATGAGGACAATAGTCCGAATAATGTAAATAATGTACATAATACCTCATTTCAGAAATATAGACAGACTCCTATTAACCTATTAATAACCTATTAATAACGTATTATTCGAAAACCCCCTATAACTTCCTAGAGCCCTATAGAAGTATATTTTTTTTAGTTGTCAGTTTGTTTGTTATGTTATAGATATAAATTGCTAAATGTGTTTAAAATGCATAAGTACTATTCAATTAGATCATTATCAAATAATGCTTTTGAAAGTTTGGAATTTTTATCTATTCATAAAGTTTTATGTTATGCTATAGCTATAAACTATTAAATGCTTCAAAAATACATACTATCTAATTACATCAATTGAAAAATAAAGCTTCTTATATTTTACATTGTATTGCATATATGATAAAATCTAATTTTCGGCTTAGGGGTGACCTTTTTCGAGAAGGAAATAAAATTATTTCCCTTTTCATTACTTTTCTACAAAAGTTCATCAATTACGCCACAGGATAATAGGGTTGCAAAAATGTCATAACATCACATGTCCTGAAAGGAGATGGTAGGTAAAATAAGGGAACAATCCAAGTCATTTACTAAATCTTTATATGAAATGATAAGTCTGATGCTATTAATTTGCGCTGAATATAATATCCGATTGTATTGCTGAATTAATATATTTAAACAGTGTTTAAATCAATCAAAATAGGAAATCTCAACATCTATCCATTTCTGCCATCGAAGTATATGTATATTTGTCTTTATAAACTCTAAAATATCCAATGTTTATCCAAGGGAATGTCTACAAAACATCGTCAAAATGCTTTTAAAATATGGGCGAGAGATCAGGGGAATATGGTGGGTTTCGTATTCAGGTTGATGAGCATCTTCTGTGTCATCTGGAGAGCATGTAGCCGAGCATTTGTCCCTCATCGATTACATAGTGCCGCCATAGGCGATCATGTATCTTTCGATAAGAGCGAGGCAGGTTTTTTCTGTCCTGCTATTTACCCATAGCAGTGTGTAGAACAGGATTCATACCTTTTCCCACATAAGTGAATGTAATGGACTTGACTGGAATTCGAACACGGCTCTCCGTGCCGCTATTCATTACTCCACAGTGCCTCCCCATTAGACATTAAGAATGAGTAATATGTAATTATTATAATAATAAAATAAAATGCACACAATAAAAAAAAAAATGCATACAATAAAAAAAAGTTGATTCTAATCGTACATTTTCCGAACAGCCTAAAACAATTTTGCGGCGTGCATCACATATTTGAGACCAACATTCGAAAAGATATTGGTAGGAAATTAACAAATAGGACTATTTTGCAGCATGCGTCACATATTTCAGAACAACATTCGGAAAGAAATATGAGATTAACAAACAGGAAACTTTAATCTTTAGGAATGGGTAATATATATTTTGTGCAACTATCATGTTGGAAAACGATTAAAAGGTTTATTCTAAAGTCGAACATTATTTTCCGAACAATCTAATACTATTTTGCAGGGTGCATCACATATTTGAGAACAACATTCTAAAGGATATTGATATGAAATCAACAAAGAGGACACTTTAAACACTAGGATGGCCAGCTCCTTTGACATCTTTATTTCCATTACGCCGTGAAGCAGCCATCTCTAATATATTCAATATTCAAGTCAGGACTAACAAGTCTGAAAAGAAATTCACAAATATTAGTATACCTCATACTGAAAAGAAAGTGATTATATATATATATATATATATATATATATATATATATATATATATATATATATATAGAAATTATGTGTGTGTGTGTATAGATAGATAGATAGATAAATAGATGAAGGGGGACATAAACACAAGTATTATTGCTTTGAGAAATTTTTTCAATGCATTTACCTATAAATAGCCTAGGTGTCAAAACGACACCTCGGCCATTTAAAGTAAAACCTCAAATATCAGCTGTTCCACTGAATATTTTTTAAAGAATTAAGTCTGTTAAGCATCTTTGCTAAAATTCAATAATTTTCCATAAGCCTCAGCATCGAACCAAAACTAGTTATTCCATAGGAGTTTGTTGAAAATTTGAAGGTGTCAAAAACGACACCTTGGACATCCTAGTGTTAAACATTAGGAATGAGTAATACATTTTGTAACAATTATCATATTAGAATACAATTCAATGTGTATTCAAAAGTCGGACATTAATTTCCGAACCAACTAATAAGTTAAATTCTTAAATTGATTGATATAAAATTAACAAGGGGTACATTAGTCACTAGATAAACAACTATTATAATAATATATTATAACACAGGAAATTTTTCTCCCCGAAATCGATCCTTCAGATCTACAAATCAACAATTCGCCCTTGCATGTAGTATTGCTGCCATATATGGTCTGGAGCCCCTTCTGTTTACCTCGGGGTTCTTGATAGGCTCCAGATGCGGATATGCAATATAATTGGCCCTGCTCTGGCATCTCGTCTACAGTCACTTTCTCACAGACGCGCCGTCACCTCTCTCTGTCTTTTTTACAAATACTTTCATGGCAATTGCTTCGAGGAGCTGCATTCGCTGGTTCCCATCCTTCATAAGTCTGGCATCCCGCTCTCACCCCTTTCACTGTCGAAACTCCTAAATGTAGCCGTCTCTTCTAATCCAATAGCTTCATACCTCGCACCTCTCGCCTGTGGAACACCCTTCCCTATTCGAGTTTCACTGAGAGTTATAATCTCCAACTATTCAAATGTAATGTCAATCGACATCTCCAGTTGCCTTGATCTATCCACTATCCTTCTCCTCATCCATTTCTTCTATCACTCCTATCTGATCTTGCTCCAAATCTTCCGTAACCCTTTGCGTTCTAATGGCTTCCCGCCTTGCTTGGGGTGAAACGCTTAAAAAAAAAACAGTTGAAAGTTTATTCTAAAGTCGGACATTATTTTCCCAACAACATAATATGTTATATTCGGAAAGATATTAATATCAAATTAATTGATATAAAATTAACAAATGACACTTTAATCATTAGAAATAAGTAATATATATTTTTCAACTATTATAATAACATATTAGAACACAATAAGTCGATTCTAAAGTCCGACATTATTTTCCGAACAACCTGATAAATTAAATTGTGAAAGAGATTGATATCAAATTAACAAAGAGGATACTTTAATCATTAAAAATGAGTAATATATTTTTGTGCAGTTATTATAATAATATATTAGAATACAGAATGTTTATTCTAAAAGCGGACATTATTTTCTGAACAAATCTAATATAATCAATATTCCGTTATGCATTTTCTTTGAAATGTGACAGCCGAAAGGCTTCGTCATTGACCTGTGTGTCAGTTGATATTCATGGTCGCTTTTTTTCAGCGGCTAATACCATACAATAGTTTGTTGTGGGCCTCTTCATCTCCTTGTACGTCTCTCAAAACAAGCTGGTCGATTTTGTGTTTTCCAACAGACAAAGAAAGTTGTCGTTGATATTTGCCTGCACGGTTCAGGCCATCAGGCAACACAGGACTTCGCTTCGATTCCTGATTGTATGCTGCCAGAATAATGCCGGACAGCTTTTCTTGGAAAGATCTTGGACGATGTAGCAATGTGCAATCAAAAATGATACATCGCCGCTTGGAAATATACACGAAATAGACGAGACAAATATACGATTAAAAAGCGGCCTAGCTTAACTAGAACTTGACAGACATGGCATAAGTCTTGGAGAGCTGTTATTGAACGCAGATGTCTGTTATGTAGTTAATCGTTCTTGGGAGGGCGACCTCATGCTTCAAAACAGCAAGCGATACTTCGATTAAATAATTTAATAGACTATTATAACAAATGTTTATTGTGTTCCGACTCACAAAGTTTTAGCTGATCTTTCTTGAAAGAATTAAGTATTAGGTTTTGATTCCTGTTTAATTTCATAAACCGATGAAACGAATCAGCCATCAACCAAAGCCTCTACAGGAAGATGGTCTTCACTGTTACATCTGAGCTGCACTTGCAGCTGCAGCTAAATGGGCAAAACAGAATTCTGAATAAAAAAAAAACGTATGTTGAATGCCAAATTGCAATAGTTTAAGTTATTCCTTCATATGCAAGGCATTAAACCCACTAAAGAACAAAGGGTACTCAGTGTGGAAGAAAAAGAAAAAAGGATTAACGGTAATAGAAGATTTTTCAGTATCTATTACAACATTTCGGCCGTTGTACGCTCCGGCCTTCTTCAGATAGTCGGAATGTCGAATTGAACCTTTTATTTCGCTCGCTGGGGTAGACTGTTCTAGTTCCACGTGCTTTTAAGACAATCTCTATCTTGGTAATTTTTATGGAGTCCACCCCATTTTCATTTCCGCAAGACGCAGTGTGGAATACCATAGAGATTTTCAAATATTCCCCAGATGAGGACAAAAATTTTGGAGCTTACTTCAGAAGACATGAAGACATCCTTAATATAGACTGTCAAAATTGGACAGAAGCAAAAAAGCTACGTCTATTGCTTAGAAAATTAGGAACTGAAGAATATAAAAAGTTCGTGGATTATATCTTGCCAAAAAAGACGAACGAATTAACATTTGACGAAGCAGTGACATGTCTTAAAAACTCTTCAGCCCCAAAATATCACTCTTCTATAGGAGGTGGAAATGCCTTAACCTGGTAAAGGGCGATAATGAGGATTATTCCACGTTTGCCGCAATCGTAAATAAACATTGTGACGACTTCAAACTTCAAAAATATTAACTCCCCCCCAAAAAAGGGATCTAAGGAGGGGGTGTTATGGGTTCCACCCCTTTTTCATATGTGGACTCTACCAGTGTTACTTGGACGGCTGCCGTTAAATACCCAGAGTTAGACAGTCAGTGAGGGTAGTCGGATAGTGAGAGGGTAGTTGGAAAGAGAGAGAGAGAGAGAGAATATACGAACAGAGATAATGTGAGGTAGCCTCTGGTAGAAATCAGTTACAAGCATGTAGACTCTAAGGAAGTCCTACTTCGAGACTGTATATATCTATCTGTATTTGCTACTAACCGTGTTCCTGGACTTACTAATAGTATTACCCTTTGTATGATTGTGTAAATACATTTTATTTCTTATATTTAATTATTGCCTTTGTTCTTCATTGGAGAGCGAATTCATCTCGAAATCCACAACAGTAATAATGGCAAAAACATTAACGTTGTATTTACTAGCACTGTCAGTGTGGTGTGATGTGTCATGGCACGTTGAACTAGAAGAGTCTACCCCAGCGAGAAAAATAAAGGGTTCAGTTCGACATTCCGACCATCTGAAGAAGACCGGAGCATACAACGGCTGAAACTTTGTGATAAATATGGCAACAAAGATGAGGACAATAGTCCGAATAATGTAAATAGTGTACATAATACCTCATCTCAGAAATATAGACATATACTGAAACGCCGAAATGTTGTAATAATTATGGCGACAAAGATGAGGACAATAGTCCGAATAATGTAAATAATGTACATAATACCTCATCTCGGAAATATAGACAGATACTGAAAAGCCGAAACGTTGTAATAAATATGGCGACAAAAATGAGGACAATAGTCTGAATAAAGTAAATATTGTGCATAATACTTCATCTCAGAAATATAGACAGATACTGAAGTTTTCTCAGGAAAACAATAGATAACGATTGACATTGCATTTAAAATTTCAAAGATCAAAGATAGATGGAAAGTATGGAGCCGCAAAAGAGTTCCACAAATAAGAAATGTGAGAAAAATAAATGTTAGCATAGAACATACGATTATATCTAGTCAATTCAGCTGTAATTGTAACAGACCTTGTTGCCAATCGAGTAAAGCCTAGTTACCATAGCGAAGAGCTCATCCGAAAAATTACCATAAAATTATTTTATAGAAAAGGCACAACCAAGTTATATTATGAGAAAGTGACTGAAGCCAAGATACCGCGACAGGATCAATAACATTGCAGATTGTTCTCTGGAATTATCAAGAAATATATTATTATCTTGAAATATGTAGCAAGAGCACTGGGCTATATGTGGTAGCATGAAATCTCTTAATTTCAAAATTTTAAAAAGCTTCTTTTTTTGTTTAAAAGAAAAAAAATTATTGGTTGATTTTTATGGTATATCAATCTTTTTTAGTTCCTTTAAGACAATCTCTATCTTGGTAATAATGGCGAAAATATTAACGTTGCATTTACTAGCACTGTTAGTGTGGTGTGATGTGGCTCAACCCAGTGCGACACGAGGTGATCAAAAATTGTCCGGTCCACGCAACCAACGTCTCGCTGGCGTCGATTTTCCACCGGTCTTTGGTGCAATGGTTGAAGTGCTGTCGTAAGATTGGGATCCTTGGGACAAAGCATGCATTGAGGTAAAATCTATTAGCTGCAAACAGAGTCTACGAGAGAACTCAAGGACATATTTACTTTTTTAAATAGCTCTTCAGATCAGATTATATCTTATTTTATATAAAAAACAGAGGGGATTGCTGATTGTGAAATAGCAAAAAAGGAGCGATAATAAGAAAAGAAAAGAAAACAAAAGATTGACATTGCTTTTACATTTTTGATGAACAAAGTTAGCTGAAAAAGCAAGAAGCCAGAACAGAGCTTAATAATTGATAAGTACGAGGGAAGAAACTGTTGACATGTTCAATCGAGCGCGAAATTATGGAATTCCTCAGAACAATTACCGATAACATTGTAAATTCTTTGGATTTTTATCAAGAATCCCTAAATACATAGCAGGGGCATCAGACCATATGTCGCAGCTATATTAAATGCATGAACGAAAGGTAGACTTACAAATATATTATATAAATTCGGGCGAGTAAAAATTGTCTAGAACGAAACTAAGAACTAACTGTATTAGTTGCAGAAATATCAAACATTTTACTATACTCTTTTCACTTCATGTAATATGAAAACTGATATAATGGAATATGCACACACCTGTGTTCCTCTCACTGGAATATGATTGGCTGGTGTCCGTCATAAATACCGACGGACGTGTAGGTGAGTCAGAGCTTTAGTCTGAGAGATAAGTCTATAACGACGCCCATTGGACTACGCCATTGAGCTACACTTCTTACCTGCGACTACGACGCGTACCAGTCGATCACTGCTACCATATTCTACTTGGTTATAGTAGCCAAAACCACTGAGCTACTTCGTTCAAATATATCCCTTTCCGTGACATATCAAAAACATTAGTCAGAGAAGGTGCAATGTGTCTCTCTCCTGGAGGTTAAGATCAGCCATGCGGATGAAAGGTTAAAAGATACTCTCAGATGATAGTGAATAATCGAGAGCGCATATTTTTTTCTCAAAGATTTCTCGAATATTCAGGCCGGTTGACGAAAATAAATAAATATACTGTTTATAAATATTCGGACCGTCTACTCAAATACCAGTATCCACTAAAAATAACGTTTAAAGCAATGAATAATCTGTATAGTGGCTTTCTTAATTAATCAGCAGGAGATTTCTAGGAAACTCATCAATTATCTCCACCTAACATAATGATGACTTAAGAAATAACATTTGTTGCCAAAATGCAACTAAAGAAATAAATACACCAAATTTGTAAACAATTATATTGGATATACTCCAAAATGCTTCACGAGAAGAACCAGGTTACATCCCTCTGACCATAGATCAAGTACCAATCCCTACCCACGACATAATCGTTGATAATACAAATATAATAAACTCATTCACATGCAAAAGTGAACATTGAAGTCAACACTCAGAGGCGAGAGGCTATTTCAGGCCTGACGATTGCATCCAACATGAAACAGTCGCCTATGAGTGTTGTGAACAAAAATAAAAAATGAAATAAAAATAATGGCAGATTTATTAATAAAAAAGCAAAAAGCCAGCACTCAGTAGTGTCAACAATGAACATGGGCATAATGTGTTGACCGTGTTTGGAAAATAGGACATTCCTATAACTCTAGATACATTCATAAAATGTACATTCACTTCAAAGTTAAAATAAAATGGTCCTCGATAGTGGCTAAAACAATGGTCGAAAGCGATCAGGCACACAGAATATTGGAAGAATTTCTACAAAATTTATGTCCAGAAGAGAAAATTATAAGAATACAAGAAAATTGAAATAAAAAAAACTTAACAACAGTATCTTTTCAGTCGTTTTTAATTAAACATGTATATAAGAAGGATTGTTGCCCAACTACCCAATATACATACACACACGCACGCACACACACACACACACATATATATATATGTGTGTGTGTGTGTGTGTGTGTGTGTGTGTGTGAAGAAATATAGTTTAAAGGTGTGCTATATTTATGAGATAAAGTGCTCAATATCAGAGATAGAGCGCATCTCTGAGTGTTGACTTCAATGTCCACTTTATATATATATATATATATATATATATATATATGAAAGTGAACAATGTTTGAAAGAGTAAAATTTAAGGAAAGACAAAATAAGAATATATATATATATATATATATATATATATATATATATATATATATATATATATATATATATATATATATATATATATATTCTTATTTTGTCTTTCTTTAAATTTTACTCTTTATCTATCTTTTCCTACTTTTCTCTTCATATTTCTGTTTCTTCATTTCTCGGATATAATCATTTTAGCTAAATTTATCCATCTTGCCATTTTTCACCTTCTATCGGCTACATATACACCCTTTTTCCAAAAACTCATCTCTCCTAAATATGTCTGTTCAAAATCAGCATAGAATACGATTATGTTTTAGTAGTAGGACTAATTAACCTAACTTTAAATGTAGTTGGAGTTTGTCTAATTACAGAGTAATGCCCCTTTATTTATTTTGTATAGAATTTAATTATCCCTTGTGACATTGAACAGAAATTCTTACTACAAAAATATGCATTATGCTTGTCGCCATAATTTAATCAGTAGTAGTCCCTTACTTGCAAATGTATAATTATATATGCGGGGACGATAAGCAGACGATTTCGCTCGCATTCTCTTTCATTTAAAAAAAAAAAAAAAAAAAAGGAATGCTTTTAACAGAAATTGATTGTTGATCATTTTGATACAAGTAGCATATCGATATAAAAAACAGTTTTGTACATTGTTCGTTTTAAATGTTGATGTTTTTTTTTTTTTACGATGAGAAAAATTACGTTCCTTGAAATAAATATATGATCAAAACAAGTGTATAATTCAGATGAACAGGCAGAAAATATTCTTGGGCTAAGTCCTTGAAATTTTACAACATATCAACTCTTGTATTATTTTATATAATAAACGTTTCCATTATATCTCTCTCCGCTGGTAAACATTGATCGTTTATACTTGAGTCTATATGTAAACATTGTTCGTTTAGACTTGAGTCTAAATTATTTGTTGTTCATATTAAAGTCTTATTTGGTGGGTTCAAGAATTAGTAAATATTGATTTGTCATTCCTAAGGCTGTAAGCGTTTTATTGGTTTGGAAATAAATAAATATTGGCTATTTATATGTGAATCTGTAAGTATTTACTTGATTCTGGGGTAGGTAATTACTGAGTGCAAATATTTGAGTCTATAAGTATTTACTTAAGTCAGTTTCTCACCGATGTGACGTGATTTCCCTTTGTCTTTCTCGACAAATATTTTACGGTAACTGCTCCGACTAGCTTTTTTCCTGGTGACCCGCCTACATGAATTTAAGCATGCTACTAGATTGGCATCTAGGTCCCACGGTTGAAATAGCTAATTTCAACAAACATTTCTACTTCAACAATTCCATTTCTCGTAATTTCCGCCTGTGGAACTTCCTTCTGTTTATTTGCTTCCCAGAAGAACTACAATCTTGAAATATTTAAAACCATCGACAATTGACAAGTTCTGTCTTCTTTAATTCCGTTCACGTTTTGACCTTTCCTCAATCCTTCCTACACTCAGTCTTTTCTCACACTTTAATTATCTGTAACCTCCTGGGTACCGGTGGTATTCACGCCTTGATTGGGGTGAAATGATTAAAAAATGGATGGTAGAAGCACGACCTAGATGGATTAAAGAAAACAAACATTACTAAAAGCTTCGAAGGATATGAAGTTAAGTTCCCTGAGTGTCTATGCCATGAAGATCATCAACACATTGAAGATGTTTCAACAACGCCCTCATGTGTCCATCTTTTTTTATTGTAAGTGAAGATGTAAGAATTAAATAAAGTGAATTATTTTTTGCAGAATATATACTTTTTAACCATATCGTTTCTTTGTAAAACAACTATATTTTCTGCGATATATGGAAGTAAAAACTTGGTTTGATTATCTTTCAGCCTCTGAGCATGGATGTATGTTGATAGTGGAGATGTTATAATTTCCTCTCGTCTTAAAAGATGTCAGAAAACACCATCAATCAATTTACTTTAGAAGCTTCCCTTAGCTTGCTTGCACACGACACGGTCACGGTATACTTGCACCAATATCTGCTTGTCTTTCCTCGTATTGTTTCTCGCGTGGAAAGACATAAAAACAAACAAGTCTGTTCGTTTGGGTATATGCGGTGAAAGATGCAGAAAAGCCGGAAAAGATTGATTTACGAAACTATTGAGCATTGGCAGTCCAAGAAAATAATTTTACGATTTTCACACACAAGTTGGCAGACTAAAAGACATGCAAGGGTAACAGAATACAACAGCTGGCCAACCAGATGGTAAACATCCATGTTTTTAATCTACCAGCTCGTGGTTATACTTACATTTGTATCTTGGTAGGTCAGAAAACACGTGACACGATCTTTTGCAATGATCTAATATTATGTTATATAGAAATAAAGTGTCGGTGCTGACACTTGAGTTTGAACATAGATCTGCAGTGAGTAAAAACAGGTGATCCTATTATTGAGTTAAGTAGACCATGTGACCATAGAGGAAACGCATATATGGAAGTTAGCGTAATATCTAATTGATAGCAATTCTATTATATCCTCTATTACTATTCAGATCGCTATTTCTATTCTACCCTCTATTAGTATTCGGATCGCTATTTATATTCTATCCTCTATTAGTATTCGGATCGCTATTTCTATTCTATCCTCTATTAGTATTCGTATCGCTATTTCTATTCTATCCTCTATTACTCTACGAATCGCTATTTCTATTCTATCCTCTATTCCTATTCGGATCACTATTTCTATTCTATCCTCTATTACTATTCAGATCACTATTTCTACTTTATTACTATACGGATCACTATTTCTATTCTATCCTCTATTTGTATTCGGATCGCTATTTCTATTCTATCCTATATTACTATTCGGATCACTATTTCTACTCTATCCTCTATTACTATACGGATCGCTATTTCTATTCTATCCTAGTATTCAAATCGCTATTTCTATCCTATCCTCTATTACTATTCGGATCGCTATTTGTATTCTATCCTTTATTACTATTCGGATCTCTATTCCTATTCTATCCTCTATTACTATTCGGATCGCTCTGCTCTATTTACTATACTATTTTTATTCTATACTCTATTAATATTCGGATCACCATTTCTAATCTATCTTCTATTACTATTCGGACCGCTATTCTCTACACTATTCACAATACTATTTCGCTATTCGGATCGCTATTCGTGACTACTTTTCAAGAGAATATTATTGAACAAGTACTATTAGTGCGAGTGTTATTCGACTTGTCACATTGCATATCTAATTCTGGATATTGCCGAGGTCTTCGAGATGAACAGCAGGGGTACCAGACCATATATTGCAACAGTATTCAATGCAAGGACGAATGGTTGATGTGTAGTATCCTTGGAATATTTGAGACGTTTAAATATAGTCACTAGATGCAGCGTAAGAAAACATCTGCCTATCAATAAAGGCACAAAAGCAATGAAAGTATGAAAAAAAAAAAAAACAACTCGAGAAGGAAAAATAGCAGGGAATATTATTGTTTTATTTGATTTATGTCTCTTCAATAAGCCTCTACAGAAGAAACATGATTTTGACAGATTGGGAACTTTTTAATTCAATATTTCGATTTAGCAGTGTTTGTTGTTATCCATCAAATATGACAGACGTTGCTATTTCAACAATTTGTATTCAGTTTTTCTTCATTAAACGTAAAAGTAGGGGGGCCAAAACACGAGCCATAATCGAATGAATAAATTAAACCCGACATTGTTCAGTATAAAATAAGTATTATTTAAATTCTCTTGTCAGATATACTGCCATATATATATATATATATATATATATATATATATATATATATATATATATATATGTAAGCAAAATGAGAACAAATGGAGTATAATTCAATGTAATTAACATTTAAATTAAAAGAAAAGAGGGTTCAATACATAATAGTGCTAAATATTATTCAACATATCCTAATATATATATATATATATATATATATATATATATATATATATATATATATATATATATGCTTTAGGTGTGCTATATTTATGGGATAAAATGCTCAGTATAAGAGATCGATCGTATGTAAATATAGTCAGAGGCGACAGGCTGTTTCATGCTAGATGCAATCGTCAGGCCGCGAAGATATATATATATATATATATATATATATATATATAGTACAGGTAATCTATCCCTTGGTATATAATCCGGGTCGATCCTAGTAATATTAATTATTAAAAATGGTCCACAGAGAGCTCGATGTATTTATTATAACAGAGCATATTTATTTTTTACAGAAAAAAAAAACTTAAAGATTAATGTAAATTAGTTGATTTATAGATTGTGGGTAATACCAGAGCGGGCTTAATTTTAAATCCAACATCGATTATAAATAATATTGGCCACCTATAATACAAATACTATTCACTGTGAATCTCACTCGGAGCTTTTATAAGAAACGCCACAGAGTAGAAAATGATATTAAATGACAAACAACGACAGGTCCTGGCAATAAATAAACTCCGACCGTAGATCGCTTCCCCCGGGATAAGATACGTAACGCCCCCATCACTCGTTAACACAAAGCCATTCTCATTAACAAGGCGTCTACCAGAGGAGGACTGACATTAAAAATAAATTTAAAACAAGAGACAGACACTTAGGGGCTGATGATAGCCGCGTACAGACGTCTTGAAATAGACTGTTCTATGTTGATGCAATTTTTGTTTATTTTGCAAATATATATATATATATATATATATATATATATATATATATATGCGGAACAGAGTCCATTATATGTATATACAGAGTCCATTATATATATAGCTAAGAGGTTTTGGCTACTATAAGTAGAATAGGGTAGCAGTAATCGACTGGTACGCGTCGTAGTCGCAGGTAAGAAGTATAGATCAATGGCGTAGTCCAATGGGCGCCGTTATAGACTTCGCTCTCAAACTAAGGATCTTGCTCTCCTACACGTCCGTCGGTATTTATGACGGACACCAGCCAATCATATTCCAGTGAGGGGGAACACAGGTGTATGCATATTCCATTATATCAATTTACATTATTCGATTTGTTATCCTCGTCTACATTACCATATTCCCAATGTTTCGGCTGTTGTACGCTCCGGCCTTCTTCATGTGACTAGA
Organism: Acanthosepion pharaonis; assembly: GCA_903632075.3. Classification (NCBI taxonomy): domain Eukaryota; kingdom Metazoa; phylum Mollusca; class Cephalopoda; order Sepiida; family Sepiidae; genus Acanthosepion; species Acanthosepion pharaonis. The sequence continues at coordinate 705,185 of CAHIKZ030000881.1, forward strand.
AATTCGAATCGAACCCTTTATTACGTCCACCGGAGTAGATTGGTCTCCAAGTCTTTTTTGCTTCATCACGCTTCCATGAACCTTTTGGTTTGTCTGGATTTAAGCAACGTTATCCACTTCCATTTGGAAACATTGTCAACTCTCAATGAAGATGAGGATAAAAGTCCGAATGATTAAATAATGCTTAATCACTACCCCATCTCAGAGATATATAGAGGCCGAAACGTTGTAAATATGACAATGAAGATTGAACAGTTCGAATAATGTAAATAATGCAAGTAACCATAATACCTCATTTTGGTTTAGTGAAGATGAGGATGTCCGAATTTAAATAATGCAAGCAACCGTCATCTTATCCACTGTAAATATGACAATGAAGATGAGGATGTTCGAATTGTAAATGGAAACTATAATACCTCATCTCAGAATATGTCAATGAAGATGAGGATAAAAGTCCGAATGATGTAAATAATGCAAGTAACCATAATACCCCATCTCAGAGATATAGAGGCCGAAACGTTGTAAATATGACAATGAAGATGAGGATAACAGTTCGAATAATGTAAATAATGCAAGTAACCATAATACCTCATCTCAGAGATACAGAGGCTGAAACGTTGTGAATATGTCAATGAAGATGAGGATAAAAGTCCGAATGATGTAAATAATGCAAGTAACCATAATACCCCATCTGAATATAGAGGCCAATGAAGACAATGAAGATGAGGATAACAGTTCGAATGATGTAAATAATGCAAGTAACCATAATACCCCATCTCAGAGAAACGTTGTGAATATAGAGGCCGAAATCTCAGAGATATTGTAAATATGACAATGAAGATGAGGATAACAGTTCGAATAATGTAAATAATGCAAGTAACCATAATACCTCATCTCAGAGATACAGAGCTGAAACGTTGTGAAACGTTGTCCGAATGATGTAAATAATGCATGTAACCACCCCCATCTGAAGATAGAGGGATAACAATGAAGATGGGGTCCGAATAATGTAAATAAATTCATATGAAACGTTGAGAATATGGCAATTGAGGATAAAATAAGAAAACGTCATTAAATTATTCTTGTTCGAATAATAAATACAGATACCTCATCTCAGATACAGAAGGCTGAAACGTTGTGAATATGGCAATGAAGATGAGGATAACAGTCCGAATAATGTAAATAATTCATATAGAGAGACATTGAAATAAGAAAACGTCATTAAATTATTCGTAAATATAAACATAAAAATGTCGTAAATTCATGTCACCTAATAATTATAATAAATACATAAAGATATCATGAATTACAAAACTTTGAAACATTTCATCTCCCCATTGACAATATCAGTGGACATCAAATTCAACATTATGTCAAGAGAAACTATTGTTTATGAATTTTCATGCCTTTTGGGATATTGCGTCTCCCACATTAATAATCTATGACCAACATTAAATTCCTATATTGGTCACGCAACTTGCTACGTATCAAAACTAAACGCTGTTTCTACACACATTAATTTTCATAAGAGAAGACAATGACAAGATTTTTAACACTAGACAGGTATGAATAGGAAGCCATCATTGCCGTCGTCGTCATTATAAATCGTCTTTTCAAACGAACTTACCCGCTTCCCATCATGATAGATAGGTTCTTGTATTGTATGTTAGACCAACACGGGAACGGTAAACTTTTTCTCAGCTGACATTTCAGGATGACGAAGTTTCTGTTTTTTCTCTATCGACCTTACTGCTAAGGTCTCCATAGCCGTATGTGTATCAGAGCTGTTATATGGCTGCTAATCTCGTACGTTTCCCATTCATTTCGATAGTCTGGCTAGTTAGGGCAACACAGGAATAGCGCCGCTTTTTTTAACAGACAGCAGAGGATGCATTCTGCGTATAAAGTCTTTGACGAAGTTTCTCTTAACGCTTTATCAACTATCCTTCTATGGTCTAGAAAGCCGTATGTGTTTCCTGAGCAGTTATATGGCTGCGAATCTTGGGTCCTATACCACCGCCATTTTTAAACTACGTGCCTTGCCTACAAATAATCCTTGGGTCACATTAATAGAAGAGGTTACTGAATATTTAAATTGGATATAATTCACAACAAAAATCATAACGATGATTGCCGATCACCAGCAATATCGTGTTTGGCATGTCATTAGCGTGTCTGAGAATCAGTGTGACCTGGGTATGACGATAAACTACATCCGGCACCAAGGCCTCTGATCAGAAGATTTTGAGAATCGTGGAATCACCTTTTAATTTCTTCTGTTCCCAGATTCATTCTGACACTAGGTTGCAGCATCTGTCAGGGTCCCAGCTATGGGCAAATAGTTAACCCCCAAACTGGGGTCAAAACACTATGAAATTGTAAAAATTGTTCATAATACCAGCAATATATTTTTGTAAAAAATTATTATCAGCAATACATTTTTGAAAAAAATATTACCAGTAATACAGTTTGGGAAAAACATATTACCAGTAATACATTTTTGGAAATAATTGTCCTCATCTTTGTCGCCATATTTATTACAACGTTTCCGCCGTTGTACGCTCCGGCCTTCTTCAGGTATATGGAATGTCGAACTGAACCCTTTATTTCGCTCACCTCAAGGACACATGTCCCAGTGGATAAAGGCTTTGGTTAGATCCGGTGACAGAACCCAAAGAGTGTGAGTTCAATACTTGGTTAAGGCAGTGGAGTACTTGGAGAGGGGAATTAACAGGAGATAACTGATAACTGACATCCATTAAACATGGCACGTGGAACTAAAAGAGTCTACCTCAGTGAGCGAAATAATAGGTTCAGTTCGACATTCCAGACACCTGAAGAAGGCCGGAGCTTAAAACGGCCGAAACGTTGTAATAAATATGGCGACAAAGATGAGGACAATAGTCCGAATATTCTAAATAGTGTACATAATACCTCATCTCAGAAATGTAGATAGATAATAAAAATGTTGTCGGCATCAAGTAAACCACTGAGGTTGATATACCGTAAAATAAACCAAACCAAACCTGAGAACTAACGCCCGCACCTTTTTTTTTCTATGAATTGGGGTCATTCGAAAGGTTAATAGTGGTCAGTATTTCCGATACGGGGTCCACACTAGAGTCATGCTGAAAACTTATGATATCTTCCCAAGTCAATTAGAAAAGTTCGTTAAGGGGTACTATTTAGTGAGGGACGTTTCCTGATTAGTAAGTTCGATCCTCAATGTGTTTCTCATACAAAATCCGACAGGAATAACCCAAAAAGAATTGATATATCTTGAGAATCAATCAGATTGTTCTTATCTGACATATTTTTCTTCATACATGACTTTGTGTCATTTACACTTTGGCGTCTATATGACTGAGATCAATTGACAACGGAGGCCAGTTAAAATCAGAAAACCCATTGCTCTGATCTTTAAACCAATCTGCCACTATTTTGTATTAGTGACACTCTGCGTTGTCCTACTGGAAGCGGGAACCCTAGGATCGATGAACCGTAATCATAAACTTAAATTACGGTTCTTCAGGCAAAACACCGTTGGCGGGCTGCGGCATTTAAACTGTTTTTTCATGCCGAGGGGTACAAAGTATGTTAAGAAAATATTCCGCGTACCACTACACCATCAACAGCAGATTGAAATCTTGATATAAGTCGGTAGGGATTCAGACTTCTGTGTTGCTTGCGACCAATTTCGTCACTACCATCCGAATGTCGAAGCAGAAATCGAGACCAACAAATGTTTTCCCAGTCGTTTAGGTTTACAGGCATATCACATTCAAATATCGGTTCTCGTTTCGATCAACGAAGTTAAGCAATATTGAAACTGCTAAGTAATTTTTGGGAATAACAAAAATCTTCAGCTTGGATGTGCAGGTGGTGTAATAGATAACGTCTCAGAATTTGAAATCGAAGAACAGTGTTCATATTCCAAACTTGCTTGTTATATTCATTTACTCGCAAATACAAGTGGCAGAGGTTTGAATCCACTTCTCCTCCCTCTAGCTATGGTTTAATAATAGGCTTAATTTGGTTCGGTTTGTTTTACGGCATATAAACCTCAATGAGCTATTTAATGCCGATAAGATTTTTACTGCTGGTAATGTTGTTCAAAAGTGTATTGCTGGTAATAATCTGTTGCTGGAATTTTTTTTTTTTTCAAAATTCATTGCTAGTAATAATTTTTACAAAAATGTATTGCTGGTATTAAAACCCATTTTGACACTTTCATAGTGTTTTGACACCCACTTTTTGGAGTTAAATATTTTCCCATAGCTGGGACCCTAACAGGTGCTACCACCCCGGTCAGTGTGAACCTGGGAACTTATGAGGTTGTTCAACGCTCGTCAAAACCTCCTGATCTGAGGCCTTGCTGTCAGATGAAGTTTATCATCTTACCCAAGACGCCTCATATGGGATGGTTTTACTCCGCTGCAGAGGTGCAGTCACCGTATTCTGAAGGTCCAGCCGACGGGGCAATTAAATAGTAGGACTTGTGTCAGCATTGTTAGAATACAATATTTTCTGGCATTAAATAATCCGTAAAATGTTAATAAGTTGTAAAAACAAATCATTTAATCAATCCAGTCTTGTATTATTTAATTTTTGCTGTCTTTAGCAATATTAACTATTTATTATTCTTATCTGACAGATGTGGCATCTGGCATGGTGCCCTGCTGCTGTAGCCCATCTGCTTCAAGGTTCGACGCGTTGTGCTTTTAGAGATACTTTTCTGTAAACATCTGTTGACTTTCTATCACTATAAACAAACCTGATCATTTTCCTCTGATCGCCTTCGTCGGTAAATGACTTCTGCCCTCTGTATTGTCGGTCGTTGAAGTTTCGTCTTTGTTTTTTCTGACTATTCTATGTAAAACCAAAAGATAGCTGTGTGAGGAAATAAATCAACAATGATTGATATACACATAGTCGTCCATAAAAGATCACGCCGAATGCAAATTCAGTTATTAGGCTGTTCGGAAAATAATGTCTGATTTTAGAATAAACCATTTAATTTTGTTCTAATATATTATTATGATATTCGCAGAAAAATATATTCTTCTTTCTTCTTTTATGTGATGTGTCTTTTCAGGACGTAGGCGATCATGGCTCCCCACTTCCCCTGTCCCTTGTAGCTCTTAATTTGTTTTGTCTTTTTGCTACTTCTACGCTTGGTATGTCATGCGTTGCTTTCCCTTGTCTCTCATTCCCTCTATCTGCCCTGTGAGTATCAGATATTACTCATTCCTAATGTAATGATTAATGTGCCCACTTTGTTAATTCTGCATAAATCTCTATTAGAATTTAACTTAAAACGTTACTACCCAGCACCTTGAACATGAAAAATGAAGAGATGCATTTCCTTTTATTGCATAAGTCTAAGTTTGGTCACAATGCTCCTCAAACGTCTGCCGACATTAACAGAACATAAGGTGAAATATTCATTTGTGTTTGGACAATACGATGCTGGCTTCTGAAGTTCCGCAGTGGGGATACGAGTCTTGAAGTTCATTTTGGTTAGAGAACGTCCATCTGTCAATTACAGTCAACATTTGAAAACAAAACCCACTTTAAAGTGTCAGATAAAAATCTCAGCTAATTGGTGTCAACATTTCAACAATATCAAAGAAAATTGGCAAAGAGAAGAACGGGTTCCACATGAACTGAGTAAAAGGCAACGATTTCGACGTTTCGTAATGCGTTAGCTTTTGTATCTGGGAAATTCGAATGATCAATTTCTTGATCGTATCGTCCATTTCTTGATCGAATCATGATTTATGATGTGAAATGGATCCTTTCACAATCGTAAACGACCGGGTCAATGGTTTGATCACGATGAACGGTCTGAACACTTTACAAAGCCGAAATTGCAGCAACAGAAGATTATGGTTGACCAGCATTGGGGTTAGCCATTATAGCTTTGTGGAATCTAATTAGCGCAATCACTGCAAATTTTTACTGCTAGTAACGAGCTGAAATGCTTATCCAGTTAAGGAAAATGCGACTGACACTAACTAATCAACGAGATTTAATTCTTCTTCATGAAAATGAATGAACACATGCTTCACCGATGGTATCAGGTCATCAAGTTGGCACACGTGACTTTGCTACTTCCGCTATATTCCCCTGTTCTCTTCTCCATTGACTACCACAGTTCAAGCATCTTTACAATTTGCAAGTTAAAAGACATTCCGTTACAAATAAGATTGAGAAACGGAATTTAAAGATTTATTGGCGTACAGACCATTAGAGTTTTATCGAAGCGCATAAATAAATTTGTAACACAATAAGATATATATATATATATATATATATATATATATATATATATATATATATATGAAATAGACAATTATTTTTAAGATATTTTTTATGTTGATACGTTCTTGTTATAGGTACAAATATTTAAGTAATACTGCTTTTTATAAACAGAGCATTTACGTAAATATTTGTATCTTTAAAAAACAATGTATAAACATAAAGAAGTCATAAAAATAATTGTCGGACTTTGTCCATTTCATAACGTGTGACGTCATTTGTTTACATTTGGATACGCATCGAGCAGATATGAATGTATGCGAGAAAATCATGGAGAATTGTAGTTTAAAAACAGTAAAATCGACCTTGCTAACCGAAACGCTCCTCTGTGTCTCAATCGGTAAAAGCACGTCAGGCTATATGACGGCTCCGTATAAGATACAGGTTCGATTCCTGTCGGAGGACGCATATTTTCTCTGACAATTTCTCGGACATTCAGGGCGGTAAATGTCTTTAATACTGTTTATTATAAACAGAGCATTTACTTAAATATTTATATCTATGAAAAGAACGTATAAACTTAAAAATAACTTAAAATATATATATATATATATATATATATATATATATATATATATATATATAGTTAAACCTAGAATCCAGACAAACCTACCAAGGTTTCACTTAAGCGGATCGTCAGGAAGCCAGCCTTTCCTGACGATCCGCTTAGGTGAAGCCTTGGTACGTTTGTCCGGCTCTCTAGGTTTAACTAGGTCTGCTCTACTTACCGTATTGAGCACTTTATTTTGCATCCTCGTATCGGTTTTTTTTCTTTGGACGTTGGACTTGCATACAAGACAGTTATTTTCGGCTGACGTACATGTTTTTGGTTCTTTCTTTTTTTATACCTTTTTTTCCCTTTTGTATTGGTTTGATTATTCGCAAATCAAGACACCGAAGATTTTCGGACGAGTATAATTTCTTATACTTATATGATTATTACTACTACTACTAATATATATATATATATATATATATATATATATATATATATATATATATATATATATATATATATATATTATAGAGGATTCATAAGTAGGATTGTACCTATTTGCAGATATTAAGTAGTAGAGATTTCCAGTGTATAGTAAAATAAGAGACATAAAGTTAACTACTGATCACGTGTAGTAGAAGCAAATACTACAATATAGTTGATGTTAAGGGTTCCAATTTTGACTGATTTAATCACAGTTCAAATTCATTATTAAGGAATAAATGTTGATTCTAAAATCTGACATTACTTTCCTAACGACCTAATAAAACGTTCTTCTTTCCCATGCTAATTCAGTAAGTCATTAAATTGCTGTCACCTTATTGACTGATGAGAAATTTGCAAAACAGAATTATTGTTCTCGTGAACTTAATTAAATTGCTAGAGACTATATACACACACATATATACACACACGCGCGCACACACACAAAATACATGCAAAAAAACACGCAAGTATTTCAAAGCCAAATGAAACCAAGAAGAAATCTAACTTGGAGCTTTTGAAGAGCATGGAACCGACTCATAATCGTTATTGTTCCTAGGTCCACCCTGACTTGGGGTGGTGGCCCGTGTTAGCGTCCTATCTACTGATAAATAGTGAACCCCTAAACAACACTACATTTTTTTTTATCTCGAGAGCAACTCTCTGCGGCTGCTCGGTCTCACGTTGACTGCTGACCTGATATGGAAAAAATACATTGAGTCAATTGCTTCGTCCACCGCATAGAAAGTTGGCTCCCTGTGCCGCGCCAGGAAATTTTTCTCCCCGAAATCGATCCTCCAGAACTACAAATCAACAATTCGCCCTTGCATGGAGTATTGCTGCCATATATGATCTGGTGCCCCTTCTGTTTGCCTCGGGGTTCTTGATAGGCTCCAGAGGCGGATATGCAATATATTTGGCCCTGCTCTGGCATCTCTTCTACAGTCACTCTCTCACAAACGCGCCGTCGCCTCTCTCTGACTTTTTTTTACAAATACTTTCATGGTAATTGCTCCGAGGAGCTGCATTCGCTGGTTCCCAAACTTCATGAGTTCCAGCGCCCTACGAGGCTGGCATCCCGTTCTCACCCCCTCACTGTCGAAACTCCTAAATGTAGCCGTCTCTTCTACTCCAATAGCTTCATGTCTCGCACCTCTCGCCTGTGGAACTCACTTCCCTATTCCATTTTCCCTGAGAGCTATAATCTCCAGCTATTCAAGTGTAATGTCAATCAACTGTAACTGGGAGAATACAAAGTGACCATGTTGATGTTAATATATGGGGTTGGCCAAAATCTTCGATCGCTTAATAAGTAGAAATCTTACGCAATAAACCTAGCAAACACAATTTTAAATGGTGAGAAAGTGAAACACTACACATCTTCCAGACGATCGGACAGCAAGCTTGTCAGTAGAAAAATCTTTTGATTGGTGAAAAAAGGGAATATTCATGAAATTATCACCAAGGAAGATCTGATGGTGCCTCCAAGAAGATCCTTCAGATAAAAAGGAGAAATAGACTGACTGATTGAGCTGATTTTATAACGGCATATCAAATCCTTATGGGTCATTTAATGCCTAAATTTAATATTCCTGAGAGATATGAAGTAACAAATATATGATATATGTTATTCTGCTTTCACAATTGAATACATGGTAGATGATACTAAGCTTTTGTGCATATACATATTTTTGTAGATATAATTACTAGTGGCAGCGATATGTGTGTCTTATGTCGTAGTTTTGTTTGAAATACATTCAAAGAAATTGAAGACATTTTAGGATATTATAAGGACTGATGTCAAGAAAGCGTTCTTTCGTGTTGATTGATTGGCTGCTTAATTTCATTTAGCGGCATATCAACACCTCTATGGGTTATTTAATGCCGAACTCTAAATATATTTCACGTAATTTTATGATTTTAACTACAGATATGTTGTACATAATTTTATACTTCAGGAGTAAATTTATGTGTTTTTAAGATATATATTATGTAGAACATAAAATATATTATTGGTAATTTTACTATAAAAATGTACTGTTGATTTTTGTTTGGGGTTCACTAATTTGTTAGTAGCTAGGACGCTAACACGTGCTACCACCCCAGGTCAGGGTAGACCTAGTAACAATAAAAATTTAGAGTTGGTTCTACTCTCCTCAAAACCTTCAATCCCCTGATGCGAGGCCTTGCTGCTGGTTGTAGGTTACCTTCAGACCCAAGGCGAGGGAGTAATGGAAACGAATCAGAGATCGAATGAAGTGGACTGGTAACATCACTGAGTCGATATAGATGTATGGCACTGAGCTCACGAAGTGGTTAATATCAAGAATAACCTGGAAGGCAATGAAGTGGTTCATATAGAAAATAAGCTGCAAGAGAGAGAGAGAGAGAGAGAGAGAGAGAGTGGAAGACATTTTCATTGGTGATGGGAAGTGTATATGGGGAGCCTCGTCTCGTCTCTACGAGTTGGAACGGTGCACCAAGAGCTTATTTTGCGAAACAAATTGAGATATAATTTTATCCATTCCTTGAGATTCTAAGAAGACAAAAATCGTTAACGAGGGAAGGGGTAGGTGTAAGTTATATTTCGCAGACGAAAAAGTATTGGAAAATAATTTTATCTCAACCTGGGAAGGTTAAATAAGAACGAACTTTTCTTACTTGTCGAATGTACGATTAAGACGGGGGTTATGAAAACATGCCCGAGCAAGATAGTGGTCTGGTATATATTTTCCCTGTGCAGAGATAAGTCAAGGGAAATAGAAAGAAATCACAGAATTAAAATTAATGATTAGAATAAAACTCCGCCCTCTCGTATACGCGCATTAAAAATTATATTTGTCACAAAGACAGTTATTCATGCACTCAGATGTCACCTGAGTTTGAATGCTAAGAGTGTATGAGGAAGAAGGAGAATTTAGCACCACCTGTACGAAGTGATAGTATGAGATGTAAAGTGAAGCAAGTTGGATTTGAGGGGAGTACCGATCCGTGTGACTGCTCTCAAGGAAAGTGATTTATTCTGCAAATTTGAAAAGTTGATTAAGGAAGCAGGGTTAGGGGACAAAGAATCTTGGTTGGGATTAATGCAAAAATTGTGGAATCACCGAAATCACAGACCCGTTGGCCCAGCGCCGGTTTTCGACCGAAGTGCATATAAGCCGATAGCTTTGAGAGCTCGATAAATTACGCGGCGAAATTCCCGCGTCAAGTGTCTCTGGGATCCAAATCAGCTGCCATCAGATCACCTGACACAGAAGAACTTTGAATCCAGCTCCTCCAGAATTTTAGACGATGCACAGTGTCACTTTATAGATCGATGTGGAGAGTGTTCATATTTGTTGCGCAAGAAATACATAAAGCAAATGAAGATTATTCATTCGGTTTTTCTTTTCTGTTTTTGAAGATATTTCTTCCTTTATTATAGCTTCTGCCAAAGCTCAACACAGCGCTTCGATTACTACTACAATCGATCTTCCATTATTCTGCGATCAAGAACAAATGGTGGGTAGAATAGGTATGGATTGAAGCGGCCAGCGACCAACAGCCATCTTGGATCAGCATCAGTATTGAATAGCGCAGGGTTAGCCACTTTTGTACAGTGGTTAAAGCCGGAAGGTCGTTCCCATAATGCAGCAGCCATATCAGTATGAAGGCCCTCGGGGGTTAAACACTTTTTCTGCAGATACTTGATAAAACCACAATGTCAAATTTGTCCATTTCAAAACGAGTTGATACTAGTTACGTTTGAAGTCTTCTTTGATCAATCGAATATCAGTTTACCTGAAAAAAAAACAATGCAGTTATAAATAAGAATAGTTGGAATTAACGCATGCAAGCTTTCATAATTCTAGCACCATTTCTTCATAGTCTGAACTTTTCATCTCACCCTCGTGACTATGTTTGCAAAGAAGCCATGTCAAGTCAGAGATAATAAAGAAAAGTAATCTATGGAGAGTCATAATCGCTTCTGTTCTGAATTCAAAACCGTGGTGATGACGACTGGAAATCAATAAAATATCTGTCCAATGAATCTTTGGCAGTTCACAGTTAATATAAAAATATCTATGGATAATGATGATCTTCAACGTTCTGATGGGTCATGGCATTTTTAAAATTCTTTTATTTATCCGATAAATCATCACCTGCGATCTCATCAGTAATTGTTTTCTGTCAGGGGATAAATCTTTACTTAATGATTGATCACTTTTATAAAGATATATACATGTATATTAAGCTGTTTTACCATTTTGAGGAGAAATATTCTGAAATTACCCTCTTGTACGAAATAGTTTCTGAGCAGTGATTGGATAGATGACGAATTGACTCTTTGATGCCGTCGCTAACACATGTCTGATTCTATCAATCACAATAAAATGGTAATTTCGTCATCCGTATTAAATGATATGTACATAGAGGGTGCGATGAGTAAATTGTCGCCATTTTATATTTTAATTTTGGGTATACGCGTTGTTTGTTTTTGAATTAGTCGACTGCACAGTATAGTAGGGTCAGTTGGGCACCAGCTAAATTCCCCCCCCCGCCAGAAATTTGGGTACGGCATGCTGTACTGGTTGACATTCGCAGTGTTTGGGTTTCAATATGCAGTGAGCATCATGGTGTTTGGAATGGTTATTAGTGATTGTGACGTCATGCCTTCATTCCTCTTCCCACAGGGCCTCGGACTCAACACAAAGCTTACATCCAGTGATTTCGGGAGGTAGTGCTGCCCTGGGTAAAGAAGGTGGCTGCTGCAAGACCCTATGTCTGGCAACAGGACCCTGCATTATGCCACACAAACAGAAGCCAGTCATGACTATCGGGCAATTTCTACGACCACATCACCTCTTGTATTTAGCCACACCCAACTCACCAGAGTGCATCCACCTTGATTATTATGTGAGGGGCGTAGTTGGGGATGTGACCAAAAAAAAAACTCCTAAACTGATGAACTGAAGGCAAGGTTTATGGAAGCATTCACCAACTTAAAGAAGAAAACCGTTCAGAAGAGATACAGAAGATTCCGAAGTTTTCTGGAGGCAGTGATTGAAGCCAATGGCGATTTAATTGAATAAATTTACTCTTTTGTATTTCAAGATATTTTTGCACAATTTTGCACAAGACTGAAATTTTCATTGGTCACATATACAGGGTGCGACGGATAAATAATAGGCGGCAATTTATCCATCGCACCCTGTATATGTGACCAATGAAAATGAAAAGCGAAGGACATGCCAATGAAAATTTCAGTCTTGTGCAAATGAGACATAGGACACTCATGGCGGATATATGGTAAGTCAAAATACAAAGACTATTTGATATTCTTTTTAATAATTTCGCTATTATTTATTAAACAATATATTTTCTCTCGGTTTGATTTTCTGGGAAGAGGGAGTTATCATTCATTAATTTCGCCCGAATGTTCTCACCTCTGTTGTTGATATTAAATGTCACTAACTTGGTTAGGTACTGAAATTTACAAGCCAGATTTTCCCCTTTTGGGGCTATTAGAATTTGGTCGCATGAGAGAACTGCTCTCTGCTTTGGGAAAATTAAATATTCACAGATTCATTAATGACAAAATCATCAGCATTAATTTAAGGAGCTATTATCTAAAAAAGGGATGTAAATTTTGTTCGAAGCCCAGGAACCAATCGAGGTAGAGTGTTACATTAATAGGCAATGTGCGCTGATAGGAGGGTAAGATAACCTCTAACCCCGTCCTTGAACAGGTTAAGATTGTAGTGACCGAGGAAACATCCTGTTGGGAGTCAGTTCCATGGAGTAGTGGTTCGCAGGAAGAAGCTATTCGAGTTGAACTTACTTCTTACCGATGGAATACGCAGGAAATGTGGGTGATTTGATACTATGTAAGTGGTATGGTGTGTCCTTTCCGTGAAATTTTAAACTGGCGGAACCAGGGAATGTAGTTCGTCCTAGCCCTTTCCGTGGAAATAGCGATAGAGCAGCCTGTGGTGTGTTTTGGCCTGATCTGCCGGTACAGCAGCGAAGGACATGCCACATCTCACCTCTGAGAGAGAGGTTGGAGTGTGGACAATAATTCGTCACCCACAAGGGCTCGGAGACGCTTTTGAAATCTATCTAGACTGTAAAGTGAGGACTGGGCAGTTTCCTGGAAAACGAAGCTTAGTTCCATCAGTTACGACATTTTAATTATGACGCGCCATGCCAGGTACGAACAGTCGGTTCCTCCTCATTCAGTTCGTATTCCATTGGTAAAGAAGAAGTTCCAGTCAGAAAGATTTTTCTCAAAGTAGAATAATTCGTCACCCACAAGGGCTCGGGGACATTTTTGGACTCTATCAAGGCTGGAGAGTGAGGTCTGGGCAGCTCCCGCTCAAATATGACGACAGTATTTCATTTTCTGGATCTTGTAAAGTTGGAGCAAAATGCGCAAAAGATGGTACGAACCATGATCACCAATGCCCTAAACTATCGTCTAAATTTTGTGGAAGCCACACCTCAAAGCGGCTAACATAAATAGAATAATGCAGATGGTTTATAATATTTAATCTTTATGGATGTTTGCTTTCGTCCGCATCGTATAACATCGAATATACTTGCGTGTGATTCTTGAGTGAATTGCTATTTGCCTCAGCGACTCTAACTGAAGGTCGAGCATTGTTCATTAAAACTTTAAAACAAATCAATCTTGACTCGTTTCATAATTCACAGTCGCATTCCGGTAATTTACACAAAATTGGTTTTGTCTTCATTATATTTTTTATTTTATTTTTCTTACAATTCAAAAGGCTTATTTTCTTCTCCCAATAAGCAAAAAAACAAGTTTTTGATAATTTTTAAACGTACGCTGATTTGACAGCTGTCACAATAGAATATAATACGATTATTTTGAGTAAACTTCATTTAAAATTACGCTTAATTACGCTTAATCAGATTTTATAATGAAAATGATTTCAAGTAAGATTTTAATCACCCAACCAATGCTAGTAAAATTTCCAGTCTTTACTTAAATAATAAACACAAGTGTAATGCTAGTATCATCTTTGTTTTTATTAAAATATTTCTAATAATGAAACTGGTGTTAGATAGGCGGTAAGTATAACGGGTATTGGAAAAGTGGAATCTGCTAGCCGACTTCAAATTCTATGTTCGATTTAATTGCTAAGTGCAACCGTAAATTCTTTTGTAATAATATATTAAAATCTTCTGCGCAATTCTCTTCGGGCTTCTTGCTTTCCTGTCAACTGTGTTCATCAAAATATAAAAGAAGAATTCTTTTTGTACATCCTACCCAGTAAAGTTTTATATGTTTCTTTCACTCTCAATAAACCACATACGTCTTAGTGGCTTTATTGCCTTGTTTTACGCGAAATGATAAAAATTAGTCTTCTGCGTTTACTTCCGCAGGAATTCTCATAGAGAAAGCATGAATCTCCCCACAATTATAGGTTAAATAGCAAAGTAAACTGGGCTTTTTAAATAAAGTTAGCACATAGTCTTACAGAACGAATACCATAAACTTCCAACAATGAAGAACATAAAAGGAAACTACTCCGTTATCTTTCCCAAAATGCCATAGTAATGCATTGATAGTAAAGAAAAGAAAATTGTGAAGAGCCATGATCGCCTAAGACCTGAAAGATAAAAAGACTATTTTGAACTGCTAAAAAATGAGGAAAATGAAACATGTCCGCCATCTTTCCAAAGAAACTAGAAAGGTTCGAAATAATAAAGAGATAGAAAGTGTGGAAAGCAGTGGCTACACTGATTTCAAAATCATGAAGAAGACAAAAAGAAGTTAATGAAATTCACAATTATTAAAGAAAAGGGAAAATGTGGAGACTCATAATTGAATACGTTATTAAGGCACATGCTATTAAAAAAAACAAATATTGGTGGTTTTAATTATTATTATGCAACTTGAGATTTGTTCTCAATATATACTGGTGTAACAGCAAAATTGTCCATTTGTTAGATTAATTTTTGGACCCTTGTATCTTAGAAATAATTAAAGATATCTTATTGGAATTCTCCCATGCTTTTCTAACACTATTGGGCGCTACTTTGAGCAATAGGAATATATAATTACTCTCCAAGCTTAACAGAAGAATCCGTCGAGTTTCGACCCCGAACTGAAGCAATGGGAGGTCTAGCCACACTGTAGAGCTGTGATACAGTGAAACAGTCTCTCTCTCTATATATATGAATAAATAAAACAAGAGAAAAAACTATACTTAGCCGACCGGTTGGGTAGTCTGAGAGACTTTATTAAGGCAATGTAGGGTTTATTACGCTACCCGTATTATGTATTTATATACACAAAGGCGTGGACGCCATTGGTTTATTAAGGCTTGTGAATTTGAGAGCGATCATGAATTCTCACCAGGTGGTTGAAAGACCAGTAACTGCTTGTGTAGGGCACAAAGTTTCCTAATTCAAATAATTTTACTCTTGTCTCAATTTATTCATTTTGTCTGTCCAACACTCTATCTGAGAATATATATATATATATATATATATATATATATATATATATATATTGAAATGAGTGTAGCTAGACAGAAATAATAAACAGCAAACTAAACTTAAGCGAATTTAAGTTTGCCACATATGCAAGATACACTTGCTTTCTATATTCTTAAAAAAACCAACACCTCCTTAATAAAAAATGGCAAATCTCTTAACACCATCAAATTAACTTAAAAATAGAGTAAATTCAATTTTTCGTACGTTATTCTACGTATCGTTTGAGAATGGAACCGAGCCCCGAATTATAAGTTAAAATTTTAAAAATAAATTTTAAGATTTAAGTTTCGGTTCATTTCTGTGTCACACAGAAGATATATTTAAAAAATTATAATATTATGCTCTATTTGTGTATCGAGTTCTTTTTTTTTTTAAATGTTAAAGAACTCTGGTTTATATATCTGACTTCTCTTATTATTTGAATATATATATATATATATGACATGACGATTTCGTCTAACATGAAACAGACTGTCCTCTCTAATGTTGACTTCAATGTTCACTTTTATATATATATATATATATATATATATATATATATATATATATATATATATATATATATATATATATGTGTGTGTATATATATATATATATATATATATATATATATATAGTAAAGGTAATAAATCCGTTAGTATACAAACCAAGTGGATTCTAGTAATATAAAAATATTAAAACTTATCCCCCAAAAAGAGTTCAGTTAATTTATTATTAGAGTGTAAATAAATAGTTGTAGTCAATGAAATCCAAAATTACCGCATATGGAAAATAGACCTATTTCAACCAAAGAAAAGTTCTTCAGTCTTATTCAACTTAGACTGAGTTCTTGTCGGACTTAGAAATTTAACTCTGACAGTCGTCGAAAAATTAATACAGAATTATCTATTTCAGTGTTTCAGTCAGACGGAGATGTGGTCTTGGAGGGTGGAAGGTATTAGCCATAAAGGGATGAGGTTTTATAAAGTTAAAACTTATGACATTAAATTGGGGTTATATGAAGAATTAACTATTAATATTAATATTAAACTAAGAGAAGAACGAATATATATATATATATATATATATATATATATATATATATATATATATATATATATATATATTCATACATGTTTCATTAAATAATTATAGACATTTAAATATAGACATTTATAAACAAATTATAGACGAATATCCTTAAATGCCTATAATTGGGAACAGAAGCCATTGGTTTATACTAACGGCTTCCCATACTTAATACTTCTCGTTTTCACTCTTGCATGGTCATGTGTGACGTCATGAGCCGCGTTGCAATTTTCCAGCGTCTTATATGCACGAGTTTGTCGCTGCCTGGAAATCATACAGAAACAGACTATCATCACATCCTTGTCCGTGTATTGCTTAATATATTTTACAGTAATTGTCATCTTTGATAATGGCTTATGTAAGCTGAAAGCTTAGTTTGGATTAAAAAAATATGTATCAATATTGTGATTTTCTTTCTTCGTTTAATGATAATGTTATTAAGCTTATCAGACGTTATGAAAAGAAATTACATAAAATAAATAGAAAAGACTTGTCTATATTATTTAATGAAACATGCATGAATGAAAAAATGCTGCCTAAATACATACAATATATTTCGAGGTATGAGGATCTGCCAGCTTATTGATTCAGTTATGAAAGTTTATGTGCTAATCTTAAGTGGCATTTAAGACCCGCTAGTGATTTACAAAGGAGGCCACATATGAAGCAAGTGTGAGGATTGTGAGATGAAATCAGTGTTAAATTGGTTGACCTTTTAGATCTTGCTCTCGCTTCTTGAAGATGATTCAGACAAGCAGATTGAAAATTGCTGAGTCCACTAAAACACGTTGATCTCAATTCTACACGCTCCAAAGCTAAGCGCTCAAGGGTGTTATGTGGTATATTGACAGATGACAATTTGCTTTTCAGCTTGTCTTTGTATCTTAGCCATGGGCGTCCTACATTCCTGTAGCCCTGATCTAACTGGCTGTACATTAGGATCTTGGGTATCCTGTGGATAAGAACGAATCAAGGTAAACCGCGAGAAAACCCACACAAGTGATTTGATTAAAGTATTGAAGGCTTATATATATATGTGGCACCTTGCATTATTAGAAATATTCATAGAAATATGATTTAATTTTTTCTTACTCGGTTTACTAAACAGGTTGTTGATTTTTTTAAAACGGAAAATAATTGAGTTGAAAATAATTCACTAAGATTGTACTTAGACGATCCTAAGGAAAGAAGAAGGAAGGGAAAGAGAGGAAAAGAAAAAGCAAAAAGAGAGGTCGAGAAATACAAAAAGCGGTCATTAAAAAACATGAGTCAGAAAGATATCTTAGCTAGCATGTTGACCGAATTTTTTAAAGACAATTGGAAGAATAGAATTAGAAATAATAAAAAAAGAAAGAAAGGGAAAAGACATGATATCAAAACGGGCCGCTTGATGAAAACCAGATATCGGTCAAAGCATCTAGCCTACTTTTGCGTAGAAAGACATCTTATCAATTTGGATAAAGAGAAATTTTGGGAACAATGAAAACGAAATCTTAATCAGAGAAAAAGTGTCTTTTGGGTTGAGGGGAGTGACCGGTGGAACGGTATACAGATTCTGACCTGTTAAAATTAGAACCCCCACATTGACGAGTGAAAGATATTTTCAATTCAGATAAATTAAGATTTTCTGACTGCCGGGTCTGACAAAAAAACAAGAGGTGAAAAAAACGATTGTCTCAGATCACAGATGGCGACAATATTCTTTCCTGAAGTCACAACTAATTAGCGGCGGGCTGGTTGACAGAGCCCAGGTGAGAAAGCCAAGATTGTCATTTTCGTACGTGCAGAAAAGGCAAAATTGGATTTTTGTTTTTTTAAAAACAAGAACGATGTAACCACGCCCGAAAGGAGGAGAAAGGATGCTCGATCAATAACAATTGGTCTGAAACGGTCACGTGATCTGCAGAAAAGAAGAGAAAGAAATGCCCGATCAGGAACCATTGGTCGAAAAACGGTCACCTGACATACGAGAGATTAAGAGAGATGGGGTGCACCTCCCCAAAAGGCACTGTGAGGAAGTAGGGGTGAAAAAACAATAGCGATAATGAGAAATCAAAAATAATGCGACTTTTGTAATTATCGAGAAAAACCCTGACGCCGACAGACCCACCCCAGTTTGTTGCGGCGTCAATAAAAGCAGGACCCCAGTCGACAGAAATCAGTTGGAGTGGAGTTAGCTGGACCGCGGGCAGGGAAAGAGCCTGAACGCGGGCATCGAGCCCGATCCTCGCCCTTTGCCGGCAAAAGAATCCTCAGACAAGAAATCCTTCCAGCCCAAGTCGAAGACAGAAGAGTTCAGCCCGGACGGCAGCGAGAAGAGATCACCTCGGACGACAGAGAGTTGCGGCTGAGTTGCGGCAAGAAATCCTTCCAGCCCAAGTCGAAGACAAGAGAACTTCCAGCCCAAGTAGACGAAGAAGAAGATTACTCGAAAGCCGCAGAGAAGATCCAGCCCAAGTCGAAGACAAGAGAAGTTCTATCTAAGTCGACGAAGAAGAAGAAATACAACTCAAGTCGAAGAGAAGAATCAACTGCGAATGATCGATAGAAATTCTTATGTCGAACCAAACCACACTCCGACATACACAATTCTAAAGAGTAGGCAATCCGAAATCTTTAGGTTGTGTGATAGAACTTGGTGCCATAGTCCACAGAGCGGGTCGGAAATTGAGAACAATTTGTTTTTATGTAACGGACATTAAGATATAAAAGGTTGTTATTTTTTTTTTCATCAGCAATCTTTTTGTCTCGTGAGTTTTTTTTTTTTTTTACTTGTGTTTTGCCACCCCGTCGGACTCAACTTGTATCGGCCCCAATCCCTGCTGGTCCTGTCTGTCTAAGATCTAAACACAACGTGGGTAGACAGACCGGAGATCAGTAGGTTGCTTCAGTAACCAGGTATTGGAAGCGAGTTGGGAAAGGCGAGGTTGGTGATCATCCAACCAAGGGGTTGGAGCGGCACGCTTGGAACCAGGAGGAGCGACCAGGAGGAGCGACGTCACAGTTGGCGCCGTAACTAGGGATTCGACCCTGGGCCAGGTGTAACCGTTACATATATATATATATATATATATATATATATATATATGAAAAATTTGGGTATAACAGCAAAGTAGTCCAAATAGTGTAACAGCATGGAATAATAATCGAAAAAAAAAACGAGTTTGTGTTATTCAGATAGAAAAGAAAGGTTAAAATCGTTTTGCGCCAGTTCTACTGTTTTCCCAAATAAGCAATGGTGACAGGATAAAAAGTCATTCTGGTTTTCATTAGTGGTACCAACATTCATACTATGTCTTCCATCTTCAACAAGAACCAACAAGAGAAGGGTGAATAATTTAAAAAGAGGAGGGGACAGTAAAGAGAAAAACTGGATCAGGATGTCACAACAGCAAAAGGGATCATCATTTTAACTTAAAGCTAAATACATTAATATTTTATATAGTAGAGTCGAATAGGGTTATAAAAATCTGTAAGAATTCCAGTAAGATATATGTAATCATTTCTAAGATACAACGGTTCAAATCTTAATCTAACAATTGGACAATATTGCTGTTACACCATATATATATATATATATATATATATATATATATATATATATATATATGTCAAGACACCAGAAGTGTTGAAACAAAATGGTAATTTTTGTAGTGATGTTATAACATGCTTTTGAATTTTTAAATATATATATATATATATATATATATATATACACGTTTCATTAAATAATATAGACAAGTGTTGTCTATTTATTTTATGTAAATTTTGTTCGTAACATCTGATAAGTTTAATAACATTATCGTTAAACGAAGAAAGAAATTCACAATATTGATCCATATTTTTTTAATATAATCTAAGCTTTTAGCCATTATCAAAGATGTAAATTACAAACATATTAAACAATATACGGACACGACAGTGATGATAGTCTGTCATTGTTTACATAGATGATCTCTAAGCAACGATAAACCCGCGCATATAAGACGCTAGAAGCGAAAATCGCACCGCATCTCATGACGTCACACATGACCACACGAGAGTGAATTGGAGAATGAAGTATGGAAAGCCGTTGGTATAAACCAATGGTTTCTGTTACCAATTATAGACATTTAAAAATATTTGTAGAGATGCCATAATTGATTTTGTTTAGGTTAGGTTTCAACTGTTTTGATGTATAATGCTTCAAGTATTTTTTAGTTTTTTGTCTATTGTTTTCATGTCGAAGTATAGTTGTGTTTTCGACAAGTATTTTACGGAATTGTGTTTGCGGGCAGGCATGTTGTTTTAAATGCCTAAAAATGTTTTTTAGTAGTAGTTTTCAGTAAAATGTAGTGTCAAGCGTCGTGAAAGCGAGTTTGTGGTGTGACCAACATAAATATTATTTAATTCGTTGGAGATACACTTTCCCAAAGGGCACTTGAATTTATAAACTATGTTTGTTTTTGAAAATCGCTAACTGGGGAGAAGAATCATTTGAAGTATTAAGTTGGATATACTAGATTTAGTGTAGTATATGATTAATTAATTTTTTTTGCTAGGATCTGTACTTGATATATTAGAATTTACTAAATTTTTTAGTATATTTTCATCTTGTTTATAATTAGTATGCATTTAATTACGATATAGGAGATTAATATATTTGAGATCAGTAGAAGCAGTAGTATGTACAATTTGCTTATTATTGAGATTTCTAAGAAAGCATCTTATTTGTTCATCAACTATATAGTTTGGAAAGCTATTATTAATAAGTGTCTGTTTTATATTCTTTAGTTCGCTGTAAAAAAATCTGTTTTGTGGATGAATTAGTTTAAAAACGATGTATTAGATTCTTTATAATTGCTATTTTGTAGTAATATGGGCATTCGCTCTTGTAGTTAAGTGTACATGAATTTATGCTTGTAGGTTTTTTGTATGGTGAAATAGTAAATTTGTTATTATTTGTGTTTATCAATATGTCAAGGAAGGGGATTTTATTAGTAGTATTGGGTTCATATGTGAATTTAAGGGCAGAATTATTTTGGAACCGTTTTTGAAGTTGAATTATTTCATCTGTATTTTTAACTAACATAAGAATATCATCAACGTATCTTAGGTAGATTGATGGTTTTTTAAAATCTGTAAATAACTTATTATATATATATATATATATTTAAAAAATTCAAAGCATGTTATAAAATTTCAATATTTCAATAGTTAAACATTTTTTTAGATATAGTTAAAATTTTTTTTTATTTTTTAAACAACATCTAAAATATTATTACAGTTAGATTTACGTTAGAAATACTCGAACACAGTGGTGTTCCATATTACGTGATGTCCGCGTCTCGCGACGGACGCTACTTGTAAACAAACAGTAATTTTAATTTATTTGTAACAAACAGTTATTCTGAAGAAAGATTGAGGTCAATCTGAAATATCAAATATATATATAAATAAATACTTTCATAAAAAACATTATTTTTTTAATTTTCAACTTTTTTTTATATATATATATATATATATATATATATATATATATATATATATTATATGAGCTGAGGTTTTTCCGGCCTTCAGCAAGAACACATGGTACAATGGATAATGGCGTTAGTTAGATTCAGTGACAAGTCTCAAAGAGTGTGAGTTCAATACGATTCAAATGGAATAAATTATGACCATGGAATATTAGTGTTTAAGCCTTTTTATTTTATCCTTACTCTGTCCTGGACATTGAGTTCTACCTGGATTCTATCCTCTTGGAATTTTCTTTTATACATATATATATGTATGTGTATGTATGTAAGTATGTATATTTATTTATATATTTTAGATATATGATTGCATATGTATATTTATCACTAATATTATCTATCTATCTATCTATCTATCTATCTATCTATCTATCTATATATATATATATATATATATATATATATAGTAGTTATTAATATATTTTCATTTCTTTGTGGATACATGCGTATAAATAGTGTTCTTTCAAACATTGTATTGCGTCTACTCGCCAGAGAATTTGAGAGACTTAAATAAAATTGTGCACTCCCGCAGGGTTCGAAACTGTCCCGCTCTTTGTAGATCATTCGACTACAACCAGTGCCAATGCCGAATAATGTTCAATTAATCTTTGTTCAGATAATCTCGAAAGCACGCATTTACCGGTTTCTTCCTGCTTTCTTTTCGTAAAGGAAACGGACACAAACTAAATTCTAAGGAATAAATTAATTTTTTTTTTAATCTATTATTTCTTATTATTGTGAACTTTATTTTAGTAAATACCCGTGTTTGAATAGACGCCCTGCTTTTTGTTTTGTTTTGTTTGTTTGTTTGTTTGTTTGTTTTTTTAAAACATTGTGAATCCCGTTTACTGATTTGCACATTCGATAAACTTAGTAATGGAAAACATACTCTCCGTGTAATTGATATTTAAAAAGGTAATCGAACTTATCTGGGCTGTCATGCTCTCTGTCACCGAGCCTTATAAAGCGTGCCGAATCAGAAAATGATTCCCCGTACAAAGTGGGGACGCCGTGTCGAATATTGCCCGAGAACATGTTTTACATAATATTTAGAATGAAAAGAAATAATGGTAGATTAGAACTAAAATCTATTAATTACTTTATAAATTTCTGATTTATAGAGAGTGCTCGGGGTCAAATGAAAAACATAACTTCAAAACAGATTTAAAATATTGCAATATAAGTTATTTAGTCATGAGGATAAAAACAGTGAAAATTGCTAAAGACTGATGCAGTCATTGCAGAACAATCCAGAAAGAAATTGAAAAAGAAAAGAAAAAAATGTATTTTTTCTTAAAAACTGAATATGTTTAAGAGCTTTAAATCACCTACAAAAGGTTGTTTGGCCGTAAAAAAAAAAAAAAAAAAACACAAAAATAACCCAAATCAATCATCCTTCCTACTCCAATGATTTTTCTGTGGGTATCCATGACTTCCTTTTTTCTAACACTGTGAATCACATCTGCTGATCTACACATTCAAGAGTCTTAATAAAGAAAATATTTAGTTAAGATTGTTAATCACCTGTTAATGACGAACGTTCCTGCTACTTTTATTATGATGATTACTTTTTCTATGCTTGGTTAAGATAATCACTTTTTTGTACCAGTTAATAATAATAATAATAATAATAATAATAATAATAATAATAATAATAATAAATGGCTTCTGATTTTAATTGGGTTGGTTGGATGTAGTAACATGTTTTCTCTTAGTGGATTAAGTACCACACGTTTTCCTCTTTTTTCCAAACACATAACCTTGACTCAAATCATACAGCGCTGATATTTGCTTTCTCTGTTTTACGTAAAGATGTCATTATTAAATGATCCATCTTTTTTCTCTTACGTATTGCAAATAAAAACATGATAAAAAATTGGCACAAAATGTAAAAAGAAAACTAAAAAATAATAATAATAATAATAATAATAATAATAATAATAATAATAATAATAATTCATAGCTTCTGATCTTAATTGGTTTGGTTGGATGCAGAAACATGTTTCGTGTTAGTGAATTAAGACGTACTGCAGTAAACATGCCATTCAGTATCACTCATTTGTTTGTCAGTTGCCTGATTTTAACCTCATCGACTGACGCACTGTGTTCATAAGAAGAAGTAGAAGAAGAACTTTATGTGTGTGTGTTGAGAGATTTTTTCTAATTTATTTTGACGTATGAGTATATTAATAATAATAATAATAATAATAATAATATAACCGAGCAGCCCAAAGGAATATAACCCAAATGCCGAATGGATACGGCGTGAAGAAGAACGACTGCTGGATACACCTCTGCAAGAATGGGAAAATATATCCACAGATGATGTTAGGCAAGCTCTAACGAAATCCCAAAAATGGAAATCCGCAGGAAATGACAAGTTGCCCAATTTCTGGCTGTATCATCTCTCATCTACCCATGAACTTCTTGCAAAAACATTATCAACGCTTGTAAATAATCCCAATAAAATCCCGGAATGGATTACTGAAGGTATTACACACCTCATACCAAAAACAACTGAAACAGATGACCCGAAAAATTATAGACCGATAACATGTCTCTCCACAACGTATAAGTTGATCACGTCTGTACTGACGAACCGTACTTATTCCTTTCTCGAAACAAACAGCATTCTCCCACTGGAACAAAAGGGATGCAGAAGAGGTTCATATGGCTGCAAAGATCAACTTCTCATAAATAAAATGATCCTGGAAAATTGCAGAAGACGACGCAGAAATCTTAGTGCAGCGTGGATTGATTATCGTAAAGCCTTTGATAGTGTTCCACATTCTTGGATCCTTAAGACTTTGGAAATGTACAAAGTTTCCCCTGTGGTATTAAATTTCTTTAAGCCCAGCATGGGAATGTGGAACACCAGACTATACCTTAGTCACACTGAGGGCACTGCCATATCCAGCCGTCTGAATATCCGACGTGGAATCTTTCAAGGAGACTCTCTGTCACCCCTTCTGTTTTGTTTATCCTTAATCCTTCTTACCCTTGAACTGAACAACAGTAGCTATGGTTACAAAATAAATAAGAAAATATTCTATCACCTACTCTACATGGATGATCTCAAACTCTTTGCCAAAGACGACAATGAATTGAAAGTCCTCCTCAATATTGTAAAATACTTCAGTGACGACATAGGTATGGACTTCGGATTAGATAAATGTGCAAAAGTAACATTCAAGAAAGGTAGAATTACAGAAACACCCTTAATAGATTTAGATTTTGTCACAAAGATTAGGGAACTGGAGCATGATGAAGCTTATAAGTACCTAGGACTTAGCGAAGGAGATGGCATACAGCACCCCCAAATGAAGGAAAAAATAAGAAAAGAGTACTACAGGCGTGTACGTCTGGTACTAAATACTGAGCAAATCTAAAAAAAAAACACAGAATATCAGCAATAAACACATTGGCTGTCCCTGTGGTGCAATACAGCTTAACTGGACCATAGCTTCTCACTTGCTATCGCATGCATCATCCCAAAGCTGATGTTGATCGTCTGTATATGCCCAGATCCGAAGGATGCAGAGGATTAGTTCAACTAGAACTGTCCTACAAAACTACAACAATTGGCCTCCAAAGATATTTGAAAACTACAGAAAACTGGATGATGGTATGCGTGAAGGAACATGAAAGTAGTAAGCGTCTTTACTCCGTAATGAAAGAAGCCAACAAATTCAAAATGGAGTTTCAAATGGGCGTAGAGATGCAACTACAGCACAATACACCGGCTGAAACTGCAAAATACCTAAAAAAGACAGCAAAGACGAATGCAACCGACCAGATACAGAAGCGATGGCAAGATAAATCGCTTCATGGACAATACTCTGCCCGTACCAAACAAGCTGACGTAGACAAAACCCGTACCCATCAGTGGCTACGTAGTGCAGGGTTGAAAGCGGAAACTGAAGGTTTTATCCTTGCTGCACAGGACCAATGCTTGCTAACTAGGAATTATCAAGCACAAATACTAAAATAGTGTGTCAGCCCAAAATGCAGATTCTGTGATAAATATCCAGAAACGATTGATCATCTTGTATCAGGTTGTACGGTGTTGGCACCCACTGATATAAAACCCGACATGACAGAGTGGGTCAATATCTGCACAGGAAAATCTGCAACTTCTACGGGAAGGAAACTGAAAGAAACTGGTATGAATACCACCGAGACCCGGTTACAATTCTATGGGACTACACAATACACATTGACAGAACAATCAAGGCCAACCGCCCAGATATTGTTATTAAAGACCACAAACAAAAACGGTGCCTCCTTATTGATATGGCAGTCCCTGCTGACTGCAATGTATCTCTGAAGATATTCAAAAAGATGTCAAAATACAAGGACCTTGAAATAGAAATCTCGAAAATGTGGCATATGGGTACATCAACAATCCCTGTTGTAGTTGGAGCCTTAGGACTGGTTGGAAAAGATTGCAGTAGACTAATTGAAGGGATTTCTGGAAGTCCATGCTTCAAGGAGATACAAAAAATTGTTCTGACAAATACAGCCCACACTTTACGAAGGGCTTTATCTATGTGTTTTTTTTTTTTTTTTTGTCATGACGCCATTTTTTTTTTAGGTCCCTGGGCGGGCCCCGGAAAGAAATGTGTAAACGCCAGAAATCAAAGAAAATAAAAATAATAATAATAATAATGATAATAATAATAATAATAATATTAATAATAATAATAATGATAATAATAATATTATTAATAATAATAATATTATTAATAATAATAATTAATAATAAAAATAATGATAATAATAAATAATAATAATAATAATAATAATAATAATAATAATAAACAAAATGATCGACGTAACTCTTCTAATAGCAAAAAATGTTTACGTATGTTTCTCATCAGAAAAATGAAAGAAAAGATGGCCACAACTATGATCTCTGACACAACAGTGTGACACTGAGAACTTGCGAAACATTTTATCACGGACGATTTTAATTTCGGCGAACATCTTAAAGCACGTGTTCTGTTCAGAATCTGGCGACCTTTGAACTCATCAGATGAATGAATATAGTAAGATACCACCCAGGGTGATGTATTAAAATGACAGTTCCCTAAGATTTATACTTTCTTATCTTCTTTCTTTTTATGTGCCATGTCATTTCAGGACGTAGGCAATTATGGCTCTCCACCTCCCTCTATCCCTTGCAGCTCTCAACAACTTCCTTCCCTCTGCCTCCCTCCACCATCCACGTACTTAAGTCCGACAGGCATGTCACGTGTTTTCCCTTGTTTTCTCTTTCCCTCTATTCGACCCGCGAGTATCAGATTCTCCATGCCCTCCTTCCTCATTAAGTGCCCCAGAGACTACAGCTGCCTTTTCCTGATATTAAGTATAAGCCTCCTACTTTTTTGTAACCTCTCAAAGATCTCATCGTTGCTCACACACTTGGTCTATGATATCTTTAGCATCCTTCTGTAGAACCATATCTCTTCCGCCTCGAGGCTCTTCTACTTCTAACTAATCATCTAACAGAAAGTTTTAAGTTGAGAATATCCCTATCATGTTACTCACATTTGAGTTGCGTTCCATTCATGTTTCATATATTTTATCGCGTTGATTACAATTACAACCGTTTTTCAAGGCAAGAAACGTTGTTTTTTTTTATAATTTCTAAACATAACTTGAAGGAGACAGACATACTGTTGAAATATTGATAAACACTGTTTCTATTCTATTCTTTTTACTTTTCAGTAACGTTGAGTTAGGTCTCTGGTATTTTTATTAAAAATGTATTTTTATACTTTCATAGTGGTTTGTTTTTGTTTTAGGATTCACTATTTGCCCATAGATGGGACCCTAACTAGTGCTGCCACCCGGGCCAGGGTGGACATGGGGAACAGCAATTATGATGTTGTTCCCCTCTCCTCAAAATATTCAACTTCCCGATCAGATTCTTTGATGCCGGATATAGTTTATATTTATATCCTGTACACCGAGGCACTGAGAAAAATGTCATCAGAAAAGTTGTAATTAAAATATTTGCGTAATAATAAATTTAACGTTACATAATACTTTCTAATTTTTTTTTTTAATTTAAACTGATTTTAGATTTAAATTATGAAGGAACAAAGTACCTTCCAGAAATCGTTTACGTCTGATATCTGTGTTTTGATTTTCATATTTTTTTTATAAATTATTTTTAAATAGGCCAATAAATTGTATCGTAATGAATTTGAAAATTATGAACTTGAAATGATGCTGACTTTTTTTAATGAATCGGTAGAGATCGAACCCGATGTTGCTCAGTTGGCTTTCAGTTTGCCAGTGCCGACAGGATGAAAACAGTAGACAATATGGAAATCATTAACCTACGGAGACATCGGATAATTATGACTTTTCCCACATTTTTGCTATTTTCTTTCATTTCTTTTCAATTTTCATTGTAATTTTTTTTTATTTTGCGTTTGCATAATAAACTTCCTTGAAGGAGCGTGTAAATACACAACGCGATGAAATGTATAAAACATGAATGGAATGCAACTCAAATGCGAGTAACATGATAGGAACATTCTCATCTTAAAATTTTCTGTTACTTGATTAGTTAGAAATAGAAAAGACTCAAGGCGACAGAGATGTGGTTCTACAAAAAGATGCTAAGGATATCATGGACCGAGCTTGTGAGGAACGATTTGATCTTAGAGAGTTTTCAAACAAGTAGGAGGATTATTCTTAATGCTTACGGTCAAATCACGCTGAAACACCGGTTCTCGTACGATCACCGAAGTTAAGCATCGTAGAGCCAGGTCAGTACTTAGATGGGGGACCGCTTGGGAACACCTGGTACTGTAAGCCCCCAAAGTCCAACCCTTACCTCACAGTCGTTGGGGGGGTGTAAAACGGTAGTGTCAGAGCTATGCCGCCCGGAACTTCGTTCCTGGTAGGGCCACCCAAGGCGGACAGGTCTGACACACGCCGGCTAACAAGGGCTCTGGTGAAAATCCAAGGAGCGTCTGCATGGTAACTGGCGGCTTCTGGTCGTTCCTGTCTCTGCGTCTGTGGGAACCCGCGGCAAGCAAGAACGTTATCCGAGTAGGCCTGGGTACCCTACTTCTGTAATTTATCCCAAGAATCTTCTTCTCATAACAGGAAGAAGCCGGCTCAATCCGCCCAGGGTGAATGCCGCATCAGTACAGTAGTAGTAGTAGTATTATTCTTAATATCAGGAAGAGGCATAAAACAGCAGAAGCTACAAAATGGTATACTAATATAAAAAGGAAAAATGATCCAATTAAATATTTATGAATTTTACCCATTCATCAGTGAAAATCTGCTAATGTCTACTATAAATTTAGCAATAAATTACTGTCCTGTTATTAGCTATTGCAAAATAAGTGTTTTATCACGCACAAAAACTTATATTATTCCATAATGTTTATCTGTGGACCAAAAGAAACAACCCAGACTTGAATATTTGTATATTTAAGACATATGGAATTGTTGGAATCTTTATTTCCAACATTAAAGATAGCGATCTCTATAGAGATTACGACGTAATTCTTCTCCGTAAAATAAGGCCAAGAAATATAGGCAAATTGAGAAAGAAATTGACAAAACAACACGAGCTAAATATTACAACTACCACCAATGCTAACGTGATCAATTTTCTCGATGTGACATGGACTTGAATAATTGTTATTACAAACCATATGCCATAGATACGTCAGTAAAGATTCAAACCACCATCATAAAATTCTAGATGATTTACTTAAATAAGACCAAGTTAGATTATCTACTAACTCCAGCAATAAGAAAATGCTTGATAATGATAAAATTAAATATCTGAAGGCTTTAGAACTAAACAACCATAAGGTAAAGTTAAATTATTTAGAAAACGAAGAAGATAAAAAGAATAAGAGACACCGCAGACGTAACATTATATGGTTTAATCCAGGTTTTAATCATAATGTTCAAACAAATATCTGAATAATTTTCCTAAATTTAATTCATAAACAAAGATAATGATAAGATCAGCTATAGCTGCGTTAGTGACATCGATATATCTATATCCCAACTTTATATTGAAGAAATACATGTCCAACGTACACATCAGACTTAATCATTTAAAAGATATGTCGAATTCTATTTTGGTCCCACTGAAAATCGTTGGAAATCTCGTTTGTACCATCATCGAAAGACTCTAGTCAATATTAAACACATAAACAACATGGCTCTTTCAAAACATTTCCAATTTTTTCCGGCAATTAAAGAATGAAAATAATAAATCCATTACAAGAGCTAAATCTTTCAATGGGGTAGGTAATACATGTAATTTATGTCTTGTTGAAAAATTAGTTACATTAAAACACTTAAATAAGCCTACATTATTAAACAAGTAATTTAATAGTTACATCTTAAAATGGTAATCATAAAACTAAATATATGCTCAAATACGGTGATCCAGATTAATTTTTAATGACAATTATGGTTGTCTTTTTTTCTTTTTTTGTCTTTAAATCCAGTAATCTCTTTATGGTTAATATAAAAAAATAATATTCTTAAGTCTAAAATATGTTTCTATTACACACACACACACACACACACACACACACACACACACACACACACACACACATATATATATATATATATATATATATATATATATATATATATATATATATATCCGGTTTATTTTAAATGGCATATATCCATTTTAAATTTAAAAAAAAACCCTGTAATTCTAGAGTAAGATATAACTACGCTAGGATTGCAATAACAAGATATTTTTATTAAAATTTAAATTACGTAACGGTCAGTCTATACTCAGCACTTAAAGATTGCTTCATGCATGAAACTCCGATCCGTGCTATCGATTATAAAAATATATATATATATATATATATATATATATATATATATATATATATATATATATATATATATATATATGAGTATTACCACGGAATTTGTGAGTAACGGCGATATATCGAGTCTAGCTCTAGTCTGTTTCTTCTTCGTCACCAAGGACTGTTGGTCCAGTGTTCTGACGCTTGCGTTTTATCGTAACGGTGCGAGTTCGATTCTTGTTAGTGGATGAACACTGTGGATGAGTCCCAAATAGGACTGAACGGCTTTCCAGTGAGTTCTGCATTCTGTTGAGGATTATTCTAGACTCAATTCATTAATATAAATGATAGGATTATTCAAATCTCCCAAAATTCTATATATATATATATATATATATATATATATATATATATATATATATGAACGCAGTTTTCTTACACGTATAATTTATATATATATATATGTCAATATGTACATACATACACACACACATACACACATATATATATATATATATATATATATAAACATATATATATATATGTGTGTGTGTGTGCGCGTGCGTTTATGTGTGCACATACATATATATTAAGTTTCTTACGGAATGGTTGGAGGCTATTTTGTCATGTCTTATTTTCTCGCACTGGCATTATTTTACAGGCCCAGGGACACATTCACACACAGACACATGCAAATATCATGGATAGATAGATAGATAGATAGATAGATATGAATAAAAGTTAGAAACTGAATATAATATTTAGGTAGATAGACACACAAATAGATACATTGATAGTTATGAACAGATAGTTATCCATATAGATGTGAGTGCACTCATTACGTCGCTGTGAACACCCTGTGATAGATAGATAGATAGATAGATAGATGCTCCTAATTTGATGTCGATAATAGATTGATTTGACCAATAGATATACATAGACCGATATAGAGAATCAGATATAATATATTTGTGTGTATGTGTGTGGAGAAAGAGAGTGAGGGAGGAATAAACAGAGAGACAGAAGTGGAGAGTGGGGAGATGTCTATGCGTTGGTTGATGAATGTATGTATGTATGTGTATTTTTCTGTATGTATACATGAAACGTGTGTGCCAATTTTAAACGTCCATGTTCCGGTGATGTAACGAGGACGGATCGACATCAGTCGTGAGATTATTTTGAGCGGGAAGGCTTGGACATCCGTATGTGTGGGGCAAGGCATCACATCAAAAGCAAATAACGGAACTGCTAAATTTATCTGTACAGATCTCTGGAGTCAGTGAAGGCAGAAAGCCTACGAAGAACTGGAACGAGAATAGCAAGAAATGAGAAAGAAAATTTATTCGATTCTCAAATCCTAGTTATTATTACATGTACACAATTATCCGACATTATGAAAAATGTTTCATAGTTGTTGTCTGCATAGTAAAGCTCATGTTTGAAGCCAAACGTAACCAAACAAGAGCCATGTCTACGTGATCAGGGTCGTAGCAGAGACCAATGTGGGTTTTTTTCGGGGGCGGGGGTAAGGATGGTGTCAAAATATTTAGAATTTAGCCTTGTTATCAAAGGCCACCAACAAGCGCCAAGAACATTTAAAATTTCCAGTTCCTATAGATTGTCAGAAATCATCTTTAAAACAATAGAGAACAGTCTCTTTTACAAACGAAAGAACTTTATTATCTGAAATTATGAAGCATGAAAAAAAGTTTGTTTTTTTTTCATGTTTTTTGTCTGCACAGTAAAACTCATATTTAAGTCCAACATAAAGAAACAAGACCCATGTCTACGTGATCGGGGCCGTAGCAGAGACCAATATGCTTTTTTTTAGGGGGGGTGGGGTAGGTGGTTTCAAAAATTTAGAATATAGCCTTGTTATCAAAAGCCGCCAATAAATGCCAAGAACATTTAAAATTTCCAGTACCTCTAGACTGATAGAAATTTTCTTTGGAATAATAGAGAACAGTCTGTGTTACAGACGAAAGAACTTTATTATCCGACATTATGAAAAGTGAAAAAAAAACAAAAAAAACTTTTGTTTCATGGTTTTTGTCACACTAAAACTAATGTTTAAAGTTGTTATGGAGTGATTTCACAGTGGAGGCTTGTATTTGTACTAAGTCGGTCCTAAAATAGGTTCGACGTACAAAACGTAAGGATATAATAGGTAATGACGCAGAGTAATCTAGTTGTGGCCGCTGATACTTTAGTATCCGACTAACGGTCGTCCGGCATCGACTGACTGACCGACGGTATTCAGTCACCCCCCCACACACACACGAGGGTGTCATGTGGCACAAGGCCGGTTTAACGTGGGATCTCCGAGCCCAGGGGCTCGGCCAAAAATATGCCCATTGAAGCCGTATAAACGCGTTCAGGATCGGTTTACCTCCCCGAAAGATAATCCGCCCTTCGGTGAAGCCTCTTTCGGGTTCCTCCCCGCCCGAAGGCAGAGAGTTCAACCGATCAGCCAGTCAACTGACTGACCGACGATATTCAGTCACCCTCCCACGAGAGCGTCATGTGGCACAAGTCGGTTTAACGTGGGATCTCCGAGCCCGTGGGCTCGGCCAAAAATATGCCCTTTGAACTCTTATAAACGGGTTCGGGGTCGGTTTACCTCCCCGAAAGAGACTCCGCCCTTTGGCGTAGCCTCGTTCGGGTTCCTCCCCGCCCGAAGGCAGAGAGTTCAACCGATCAGCCAGTCGACTGACTGACCGAACCTCTGATCGACTCTTACTACTCCTACTTATTATAGGTGGGAGAGTCTATTAACTATAGAATAGGTGTGTTCCACTATAGCAGAAGTCAAACATGAATAAACAAGACCCATGATTATGTGACCAGGGCCGTAGCAGAGACCAATATTGTTTTTTGGCGGGTGGGGACAAAAATTTAGAATTTAGCCTTAAGTTATCAAAGGCCGCCAACAAACGTCAAGAACATTTAAAATTTTCAGTAAGTCTTGATTGGCAGAAATAATCTTTAATAAAGAATATTCTGTGTTACAAACGAAAGAAGTTTTCATCTATTTTTTGAATATCTACATGTGAAATATACAGGGTTGTCCGAAAGTCTTGCTTCCACTACATAATATAATTTTCTATTTCAACACTCTGTGGGGTATTTTTTATGAAGAAGAGAGTTTAACATGAATAATACCAGAATACACATCAGTTGAAGGACGCCATTCGGAGAGACTTTGCTGCGATCAACAAAGCAGAGCTTCATAAAATATCACACAGGTCATGGCCCCGTTTTATTTTGTGCCTCGAAAATGCTGGTATTTATACAGAATCTTCTCAATGTGTGACAGCGTCAATGAAAGTGAATAAAATGAATCCAGTACATGTGCTTTGTGTAACTTCTTCTTCTATTGTTCTCATTACCTTTTGGTCGTGGGTGACAAGATTTTCGGACCACCTTGTAGATTCATTAATGAAGAAAAAATATCTTTTTATTTATTTTTTTTATTTGGTTCTGAAAAAAAAAACGTAAACCATCTCCAACACGAATATTTTAAGCTATTGTCCCGTTTTGTGTTCCAAAATTGTGTATTTTATTTTAATTGGACTCACCACAATTCTACATTAAAATGAAAATGCACCGACGCGATAAAGGGAAATTACTATCATCGTACCCCTCGGGGTTTTAAGAATGTTACATTCTTCCTTGCTTTGATAGTTTTTTGCTTGTTTTTTTTTTTTGTTTTTTTTTTTTATTTCTTGGATTTCTTTCTTGATTGTATTTTGTTAATATAGTACCCTGTAAAAATTGCTAAAATTAGTAAAAATTGTGGGGGAGCCAAGCCCCTATTCCTGGAATGCTACAGTCCTAAGAATGTAACTTTGAAAAGGCCTTGCCTTAACCCCTGACAACTTGTTTTTACCTAAGTGCTCCTTATAGTCTGACCAGTTTTCGTGGGTCATGGATTATCATATAATAATTATGATTGTCCATCCCTTCATTAATTTACACTACTTGGTTTCAGTGAAAGAAAGAAAGAAGCAAGAAAGAAAGAAGGAAAAAAAGCAGGCAAGCAAGAAAAAAGAAAGAAAATAGAAAGAAAGGAAGAAAAAAGAAAGAAAGAAAGAAAAAAGAAAGAAAGAAAGAAAGAAAAAAAAAAAAAAAAAAAAAAAAAGCAAGCAAGAAAGAAAGAAAAAAGAAAGAAAGTGAGAAAGAAAGAAAAAAGGAAGTAAGAAAGAAATAAAGAAAGAAAGAAAGAAAGAAAAAAGCAAGCAAGAAAGAAAGAAGGAGAGAAAGAAAGAAAGAAAGAAAGAAAGAAAGAAAGAAAGAAAGAAAAAAAGAAAAAAGAAAAAAAGCAAGAAAGAAAAAAGAAAGAAAGTGAGAAAGAAAGTAAAAAGAAAGAAAGAAAGAAAGAAAGAAAGAAAGAAAGAAGGAAAGAAAGAAAGAAAAAGCGAAGATAGAAATGTTTAACGTCTCCTGCCAATAAATAATGGATGATTCCGTTTTGATTGCGTGGAAAAAAACAAATGACATTAATGGTGATTTTTTAAATGTGACACAAGGCCGAAAGTACGAAACATCAAACGAGGATCGAAATAACTGCTTAGTCGTAATTGTTCTAACGAAAGAAACTTGCAAGCTATTACATGACGCCGTGGTGAAAACAAGAGACATTATGAGCTGCCTATCACCATTGATAACGGTACCGGTCCACGTCGGTCAAAGAGACGACGTCCAGTGTGATGTGATTATAGAAAGAAAGGAAATGGCTATCCAACCAGAACAGAGCCGACACGAACCCCGGGACGCCCGAGTATGATGAAATGAAATATCTACATGCTCCCTACGCACTACGAAATAATCGGGACAATGAGTTGAGAGGTGTTAATTATGCAAATGGTTCGTTTTCATAAAACCACTAATGTTTTGGGCTCAATAAAACTAGCATATTTTAGAAAAAGAAGGAGGAAGAGGAGGGGGAGTAGGCGAAGAAGAAGTGGAGGAGGAGGAAGATGATAATGAAGGAGTGGAAGGAGGAGAAGAAGATGATGAAGGAGGGGAAGGAGAAGAAAGAGAAGGAGGCGGAGAGGTAGGAGTAGGATTAGGCGACGAACAAGAAGTAGTAGTAACAGTGGTAAAGAAGAAGAAGAAGAAGAAGAAGAAGAAGAAGAAGAAGAAGAAGAAACAATCAAAAGGAATAGTAAGGAAAATCATCACATTATCAGAGACGCTACTTGGTTTCAGTTATAAAACGGAAGATAGAAGTGTTTCACGTCTGTTTTAGTAAAATGGAAATTGTCAATTTCAAATCTTTCATTTAGACTCACTTAAAATATCGAGAATCATTCATATTGATGATTGTTAAATTCAAATATTTAACGATGCGATAGGAATACTTTATGTTCATAGACCTCACCATGACCTTATTCAATAACAAACTTAAGAATTAAGATTCATCAGAAAATTCAAATTCATAGTAAATCCGTAAAATTTTCACGGGTCTTTCTAGCTTTATTTATATATATATATATATATATATATATATATATATAATAAGAAAAATTAATTCAAGAGAATTGTTTATTTTCAGTTATATGCAAATTAGTTGTTTATTTTATTTATATCTTTTTCTGTTAAATACGAAGTGTGATCGAAAAGTAACGGCAATGGTGCTATAATAAGAAAACCACAACCCAGTAAACTCTTTCAAAGTTGTCCTCTTCTATAGCCACACCCTTTATACAGCGTCGTTTCCATATATGGAAGTATTCCTGGAACACAATTTTCTTAACAGAAAGCATTCTCTTGAATTTAGTCGACCTCTTGAAATCATGTTCGCTTCAAGTGGGATTCAATTTTTGGCAAGAGGAAAAAATTGCAAGGGACAAGATCTAGGAAAAAGTGTGGTTGTCGAATCTGGGAAATGTTGTGCATGGACAAAAAGCTGCTGCACACGCTGCATTGCATGATCAGTTGCTTTGTCATGGTGTTGCCTCTCACCGGACACATGCAATTAAGTCCTTTTCCGACGAACAGCATGCCGAAAACGTCACGGTAGTACTCCTTGTTTACTCTCTGACCAGATTCTTGATAAAATCCAGAGACGAAAATGCAATGTAATTAGCCCTGATCTGGCATCTCATCTGCAGTCGCTCTCTCACAGATGTGCCGTCGCCTCTGTCATTTTTACAAATACTTTCATGGTAACTGCTCCGATAAGGTACTTTCGCTGCTTCCCAGACTTCATGAATTTAAGCGTTCTACTAGGCTCTCATATCGCTCTCACCCTTTCTATGTCGAAACTGTTAAATTTAGCTGTCTCTTCTACTCCAATAGCTTCGTGTCTCGCGCTTCTCACCTGTGGAACTCCCTCCCCTTTTCCTGTTTCCCTGATAGCTATAATCTCCATCTATTCAAACGTAATGTCAATCGACGTCTCCAGATGCCTTGATCTACTCCTATCTTACTCTTCATCCTTCGTCTATCACTCCTATTTGCTCTCGCTCCAACTAACTGTAACCCCTTCTAACCCCCTGCGTGCTGGTGACTTCCCGCTTAAAAAAATTTAAATTGTTGCATTTGTTTAATTTGATATCTCTAATTTGTAATTTGAATGTTGGGCAGTTCATTTTTGCTAACAACCAGACATTCTGTAATCAATCTAGCGTTACCGGTGCAAATAGATAAGTCTACTGGTTTCTGCACACGTGACATTTAAGGTTACAAATCGTAAAAGATAAAAACAGTCATACACTTGGAGCATGATATAGACATATATTTCAGATTTCAAATTTAAGGGATAGTTTCCTCGTAATATGTGATAATATGGTATCATTGCTACAGTAGTACAATCGTTTAACAAAAAACAAATATTTTTCTTGGGGGCCGTCTGCGCAACACAACTCGAGATGATTAAACGCGACCCAAGTCACAAAATTTACTCTACACCAGAGTTTTTGGGTAAGTTATTATATATATTATACAATATTATAGTGTCTGGCCATTCGTATCTCAGGATGCCCGTCTACTGGGCCGGCTAGCTAATTCCCATTGCAGACAAATGTTCAACACTCGCAGAGACCACCTGTGATTTATACTGCAACTGTGATGAGCAGATCTTACAGTTTCTGCGAGAGAGTGCGTTATATAGACTAGAACGCTCAAACAGCCACGATGGCTTGTGACTCCATCTACCCAACTTCACAAGGCTTTCCAAAGGTGCCGAACGCTGGGATCGCCTCCTCCTCCTCTTTAAAACCGATAACATCAAGAAGTTACCTTCCTGGTGAGATTCGACCCTGGTAAGACTGGAACCCACTTCTCCTGGTCAGAAAGCGAACGTTCTAAACACGTGCCCACATACAATATTATACAGAGAACGTTATTAGCAATATTATACATTATTATATAAGAAAAAGTATTATCCATATTATGCAGGAATAATTCTACATATTATACAGAATTATACAAGGAAAGTTATTATACACATTATAGAGAATTAAACACGGAAAATTATTATACACATTATATAGTATTATGCAGGGAAAATTATTATTTATAGATGGATTTCTCACAATACATTCAACGTTGTTTTATCACAGTGCATCTACTAACTAGATGCGCCTACGCCGCGCAAGGATATTATTACCATCGTATAATTCTAAATTATTTACTGCGTACGTTACGCTCTGCCAATGCCTACGAATAATTGACTCTTCAGATTTGATTGTTTTCAGTTTTATTTAGAGACGCTGTTTGGTTTCAGTGCGTAAAAGAAATAAACAAAGAAACAAAGAAAGAAAAAGGAACAAAAAGAAATGATAGGTGGGAGAGATAATGCTCTTATGTGCTTAACGTCTGCTTCAGTGAAATTAAAAGCTTATCACTTCCAGATCTGTTTATTTGTACCATATGACTTCTTTAACTAATAACTTGCACTCATATTTATTATTGTTCTTGTAATATTTTGTTAAAGTATATTTAGAGATTCTTGATAGAACCCAAAGAAAAATCTGCAATGTTATTGGTCCTGACCTGGCATCTCGGCTTCCGTCCATTTCCCACCGCCATAATGTAGTTTCTCTGTGCCTTTTCTATACATATTTTAATGTTAATTGTTCTGATGAACTTTCCGCTGAAGACATTATGAACTCAAGCGCAGTACTAGATTGGCGGAAAGGTCTCATCATTTTAGAGTTGAAATTGTAGGCTCTATGCTAAAATTTTCTTCACTCGCACTTCTTCCGTGGGGAATTCTATTCCGGTATTCTGATTGCCAGTAAACTTTGATCTTCAAAAAAATTAGTGTAATATCAATCGTTATCTTCCGTCTTCTTAATTCTTGTTCTTTAATTGTTCTCGCTCCTTAATAGTGTTTTTTCCTATTCCCTATCATTCAGTAACCCCCTTGCGTCTTAGTGACTTTATTGCCTTGCTTGAAGTGAAATGATTTTAAAAAAAAAAGTTCCTATTATGAAACAGTATCTTTTTTATTCGTTAATTATGCCTTTTTTGTGGTCGATCTATTTTTAATCGGCCAGTATTGTTGACGAAATGTTTTTTTTTTCCACAATTTTATTATCTCTTTTGCAAATTGGAAGTATTGTTATTGTAGTTAGATTTTAGATCTGATAGAACTAATGGAATTGGGTTTTGGGAAAATATATTATAATCTCTTCTTTAGTTTTACCAACGCCAGCTTTATCATAAAAGACCATAACACTTTAAAGAGAAAATATGAAAATATTTTTTTAGCAACATTAACAAACATTAACACACGTTTTAAAAAAATACATTACATCACCATTTTTCTAAAGATCCGTTATTCATAAATCTAACTTATCTCTTTCGAATATATAGAAATCAATATATATATATATATATATATATATATTGATTTCTATATATATATATATATATTGATTTATATATATATATATATATATATATATATATATATATATATAATACGCACAAGATTTACTAATGAAAAGTTTTTCAAAATATCCTGCAGCGTCTGACTAACCTTTACTTACCATTAACATCTTACTAACTTTTACGCACTTTATCGCTGAAAATCTTTGACGCATATATTTAAGTATTATCTGCTACTTTATTATACGTAACACATATCTAACCAATAAGAAATAGCCAAACACAACATACTATCAATCTGCGTCTCTTTGTTTTTGTTATGGGACCTTAACCATAATAACATAATGGACTATTCCATATGTAATAAATACTGCGCCTCAAGATAAAGCAGGGAGTTCAGTCTGAAGTCTGGAGTGAGGTCCGTCAGAAGTCCGTCAGGAGTCTGTCAGTCAGTCAGAGCGAGCGAGTCAGTCAGTCGAGTCAGAGGCAGTCCGAAACAGAGTCGCGTTCAGACAATTACTACTAAACCTGATTGTTTGTACTAATACTTTCTACTTCTCTCTATATATTCCAGTTTGTATCTGTGTTATTCCATATCCGTGTTCGAGTTCTTCTTTATTGGTTCTACCTTGGACTATCACCGTGGTACAAGGAACCGGGCCATAACAGTTTTTTTAACATTTTTATCATTTCTATCTTGATTCTCGAGGAAGCTTTATTAGAGTGAAACATGTTAGATTAGGATGTGTTTCCTACTTGTTCTTTATCCTATCAATCAAATTTCTACGTGATTATCAAAAGAATGTCAGTTTTAGGATTAGTTTATAAGTTACACAGGGTTAAATATAGAAAGACGTGTTTTCCAGGGCCGAAGAATCTGATTTCTATTAACCGGTGTATTTGATCGAAGTTATTTTCTCGTACCCACTGTGGTTGAAGAGAAAATAAAAATTCATCTTCTGTCAACCAGCTACAGATTTCAGCTTTTAATAGAAATGTCACCTTTATTAAGATCACATAGTGAAACTCTATAACAGCTAGTGTTTTTTTTTTTCCACTGTAGGGAATTTTTATTTTATCTGTGTCTGGCAAACATTTGACATTCGGGATTAAAACAATTCTGGATTGCCGAGAGAGTAATGCAGAGAGGGGAAGAGAAGAAAAATGATGACGTAATTTATACCACACACACAGATGAAAAAAGTCAGGATATCAGCCGATCACGCTACCATGGTTTCACCCAAGATACCGAAAAGTTGAAACCAAAGTAGCGTGATCGGCGGATCTCCAAATTTTGTCCTAATTTAAAAGCTCTGCATGTTAAATTTTTCCCCTTTTTTTTTTTTTTTTTATACGTGTATTGAGCACTTTTTAATACTACTGTTTCCTGGTCTATTTCAACTCTCCCCAAAAACATTTTTTATTAAATAAACACACACACACACACACACACACACACACACACACACACACACACATATATATATATATATATATATATATATATATATATATATATATATATATATATATATATATATATTTCCAAGTAGCTACACGAGTTATTTTAATTTCGATAATTTTATTACTTCAATCATTAATTTTAGTGTAGAAACTCATCTTTGCCGTTTTGTCTTTTTTCGATTTTTATTTTATTTTAATCAGTGTATATTACGCATGTGGTCCTTCGCAGTAAAGATTCATGTGGCGTGCTTTAGAGCGCTCACCCACAGAAAGTGACACATCCCAGATAGATTCTAATTACCCTTTTAAGGAATACTCCCCACCGTTCAGATTTTCCCGAAAGTTCAAAAAATACGGGACGTAAATTTCAAACACGGGTACACACTAATATAACATTTGAAAATTTTTTTTTTTTTTTTTTTTTTTTCAGTATGGTCCACCCTTTACAAGGCACGCGGACACTTGAGGCAGAGGGTTACATTGGCAGGCCATTTGTGCGTACAGGAGTGAACGATAACGGTTAACCCTAGTCTTGCACAGATTAAGAATTTAGAGATCAGGTAAATATCCTGTTGTGAGTCCGTTCCACAGGGCAGTGGTTCACGGGAAGAGGCTGTTCAAGTGGAGCTTACTTCTCCCCGATGGGATACGGAGGAAATGTGGGTGGTCTGC
The DNA here is from genome assembly GCA_903632075.3 of Acanthosepion pharaonis. Lineage (NCBI taxonomy): Eukaryota > Metazoa > Mollusca > Cephalopoda > Sepiida > Sepiidae > Acanthosepion > Acanthosepion pharaonis. The sequence goes on from CAHIKZ030000881.1 coordinate 747,379, forward strand.
CAAAATTTACGTGGCATGGCGTGCGCTTGCCGTGAAGGTTTGTTTTGGCGGGGCCAGGGTGTGTAGTTCGTCCGAGTACTTTCCGTGGAAGTAACGGTAGAGCAGTGAGAGGTTTGTCACATACCGCCTGTGGGAGAGAGGTTGAATGGTGGAGAATAATTCGTCACCCACTTTGGCTCGGAAATGCTTTTTGACTGTATCAAAGCTAGAGAGTGAACTCCGCCCAAATATGAAAAACTGTACTCCATAGTTGGCCTGATCTGGCTCTTGTAAACGTAGAGGATAGCGGGAGAAGTCAAGTGCTTATTGAAGCGGCACAGGGAGCCGAACATTTTACCTGCATCCTTAGCAATGGATCGTATGTACGAGTACCACTTGAGGTCAGGTGTGATTTTGAGGCCCAGTAGTCTTTCAAGGCCAGATGATACCCCGAAAGGATCTCCGTTCATCCTAATTGGTAGTAGTCCGGTGAAAGATCAGTGATGATGGAATATGATTAGCTTGATTTTCGAGGGACTGAAAGTAACCAGCCAGTTTTTTACTCATTGCCCGCTAGTATTCCGGAAGACTGGCCAATAATTACTACCTTCAGGGACCTAAATGCTTGGAAGGATTTTATGATAAAGAAGACCCTTCCAGTGATTCTATAACATGAGAGCTTGTGTAGTAAACTTTATATATTTGCATGAGCGTGTGTGTACGTGTGTGTGTGCGTATGTTCACTCAAACAATTTTGTTAAATTCAACCAGATAATTGTGCCTATTTAATTTGTTTATTATAATGTTCTAATTGGCGAATGGGATGTTGGATATATGGATTGAAATTATGCATAAACTGTTTCAAGTTCAGGTGTTTTTTTTGTTTGTTTTTTATTCTGCTTCATTCAAGTACTGCAGATGATTTCAGTTATTATCAAGAACTGGGTGTTGTCTGTAAGGTAAACAAAATTTTTTTGATTAAATCCTGTCATGTTTAGATCGCCGAAAATTGAAATGGCATCCTTTGAAAGCGGCGATGTATGGTCCGGTTAAACGGAAACGCATATTTCGAATGTTCATACGTTTGTCATTTTTATGCGTTTTGATAGATACATAGATAGATAGATAGATAGATAGATAGATAGATAGAAAAACAAACTTGGACTAGAGAGATAAATAAAAAGAAAGAAAGAAAGGAACAACACATAACCAACAAAAAACTTGTATTAGATAGATAGAAACTTGGCTTAAATAGATAGATAGATAGATAGATAGATAGATAGATAGATAGATAGATAGATAGATAGAAAAAAAACAAACTTGGAATAGATAGATAGATAGATAGAAAGAAAGAAAGAAAGAACAAATAAACAACCAACAAACTTGTATTAGATAGATAGATAGATAGATAGATAGATAGATAGATAGATAGATAGATAGATAGAAACTTGGCTTAGATAGATAGATAGATAGATAGATAGATAGATAGATAGATAGATAGATAGATAGAAAAACAAACTTGGACTAGAGAGATAAATAGAAAGAAAGAAAGGAAGAAAGGAACAACATACAACCAACCAATAAACTTGTATTAGATAGATAGAAACTTGGCTTAGATAGATAGATAGATAGATAGATAGATAGATAGATAGAAAGAAAGAAAAAAACTTGGAATAGATAGATAGATAGAAAAAAAAACTTTTAATAGATAGATAGATAGATAGATAGATAGATAGATAGAAAGAAAGAACTAAAGAAAGAACAACCAACCAATAAACTTGTATTAGATAGATAGATAGATAGATAGATAGATAGATAGATAGATAGATAGAAACTTGGCTTAGATAGATAGATAGATAGATAGATAGATAGATAGATAGATAGATAGAAAGAACTAAAGAAAGAACAACCAACCAACAAACTTGTATTAGATAGATAGATAGATAGATAGATAATGGAATTTATTGTTAACTAGCTACATTCAAAAATGTCGATTTTAATTTTTTTTTTCTCACAGATATCTCATCATCATTCAATGTTTTTTTACCTGAAATATTAGTCTGTATTTGTTGAATGCCTCCTTATGAAAATACAAAATAAAAAAAATAATCCATCGTTTTGGAATTTTTGTTGAAAGGGAAAATATCTTATGGTAAATAACATGAATTTTTTATTAAAAAGAAAATAACTTATTAGGAAGAAAATTCTTGAGTTGGGAAACTTCTTGCACCTGTCTATCCTCCCCAAAATGTTAACATACACACTGGATTTTTTTCAAAAATATCCCTTTCTTAAAAGAAATAAACAATTCCCAGCGCATGATTATAATTTTTAATTAAATTAAAACGGTTACATCCAGAGAATATTTAAAATTTTAAAATAATTAAGTGCATAAATAATTTTTCAAGTTAAAAAGAAATAATTTAAAAAAAATAGAAAAATAAAAATTCAACAACAAAAAAATTAAAGATATTTTTTATTCTGTTTATAAATGTTGAAAAATAAAATCCTTTACCTTGAGAAATGTAACCAATTCCAATTTAGTTTTCAACGAAAATATTAAAAGGTGGTCATATATAAATTTTATTTTTTGACGTTTTGGTGTATCAGGATATTTAATTTAGCCAAATGAATTCATCTTTCCATACGTTTTATTTTATTATTTTATTTTTGTTTTTAAACTGTTTTTATTTTATTTAGTTTTATTATTTTATTTTATTATTATCTTATCTTATTATTTTATTATATTATTTTTATTATTATATAATATTATTTTAATTTGTTTTAGTATTTTTTATTATTATACTATTTTTTATTTTATTTTGTTTTCTTATTTTATTTTTATTGTTATATTATTTTATTATATTATTTTTATTATTATTATTTTATTTTTCATTATATTGTTTTTTATATTTTTTTATTTATTTTGTTTTATTATTTTATTTATATTATTATATTATATTTATTTTATTATTTAATTATGATGCATGATCCTAGACATGAATTTACCGTAAATTATTTTAGAGTTTGTCCACTTTCAATACATAGTCATCGTAATAAATTATTTTCGCTTTGAAATACATCTGCATTCTTTTAGTCGAAATTATACTAAAAACTTATTCCAATGAACAACTAATACACTGCGGCATTTTTTTTTTTTTTTAGATCACTTATATGATTTTATATTTGTATTTAATCTTCTATATCTTACAAGGGTTTATTGGAACACATTTTGCATTTCATCTTGTAAATTCTTGCTTCAGGAATAATTAAACTATTTCGTTTTAAAGACTGTGTAACAATTTTTATATTAAGTTTCCATAAATATTTTTCAAATGCAGTAGGTAGTATTATGGACATAGATTTATCAAGGTTGGTTTCCTTTCAGCTTTACGATTTTTTAGCTATTCCCTTTATGAATAATTCAGGTATTTCGAGAAAATTATAAATATTTTAATGCTATTTTTTAACATCACGTGAATATATTATAGTTGCAAATTCATCTAAAGTATATATGCTATGATATTTTCTCTTGCGCAGACCGTATAGTTCAATGATCCTGTAATAGGCCAGATACTGTTAGATTCATTCTTCCATAATGTAAACCGAATTCATGTCGACACACGGCTATATTTGATAAATATATATACATATAATTGATTATATTATATATATATATATATATATATATATATATATATATATATATATATATATATATATATATATATATATATATGAATAAAAATGAAAATAGGAAAAGTAGTAATTGCTGACGCGTTTCGTCAAATGTGGACTTTATCAAAGCAAAATACGTAATGAAATTAATTGAACAAGGTAACTAATAAAAACAAAAAACAGAATGTTCCTAGCAAGTGGAATGTAGAGAAACTCTATTTTCATATTTCTGACTGAAAACTAACGTCAGTATTTGTAACGTGTGGAGAATATTGTCATTATATCTGTGTTGATGTTTTTAACCATTTTCTTTTGATTTTATGAATCTCTTGTGTATATTTGTTTGTGAGAGCAGTAATTTTGTTAAGAAAGGTGAAATGGGGGAAAAACCTGGGCGTAGATTAATATTTGGGTAATTTTCTATGGCGGCACTCTCTAGAATTTTTCTTCTGAGTGAGGTATTTTCTTTTTTTTATGAGTGTAGCATTTTTAAAATCAAAATTATGATTGACTTTATTTCTATGTATGACTAGTGCATTAGCTAAGTTGTTTTTTGTGATGTCTCGTTTGTGTTCATAAATATTATTAGTTACATTGTTCAATTAATTTCATTTTCGTATTTTGCTTTGATAAATTCCACATTGGACGAAACGCGTCAGCAATTATCAGTTTTCCTATTGTCATTTTTTATTCATAAATATTGTCTTCTCTACTGGTTAAATCGGAGAAATTTTCAATATATATATATATATATATATATATATATATATATATATATATATATATATATATATATATATAACATGATAAAAGTTATTTAGTAATCCCTATGCATAATTCCTGGAGAATATACATTCCGAGAGCTCACTGTAATAAACAAAACAAGTAATAATTAACAAATTAGATACTTCAGAAAGCCATGGTAATATTTTATTTCGCGAGAACGATAAAACTTCGCTTCATCAAATCTGGTGGTTTCATAACAATGAATTTTTTTTAAACCGCCAGGTCTGACAAAGCGAAAATTTCATCGGGCTCACGAAATAAAATATTACCATGGCTTTCTGAAATCTGCGATTTGTTATATATATATATATATATATATATATATATATATATATATATATATATATATATATTGATGCCTGTTTCATTAAATGATATAGACAAGTTTTGCCTTTTTATTTTAAGTAAGTTCCTTTCATATTGTCTGATAAGCTTAATAACATTATCATTGAAAGACGAAAGGAAATCACCATATTGATACGTGTTTAAATCCAATCTAAGCTTTCGGCTTACATAAGCGATTATCAAAGATGACAGTTACATTTCAATATATCAACCAATACACGGACGAAACAACAATGATAGTCTGGTTTTGTTGCATGAAAAATTTCAAAGCAACGACAAACTCGTGTATACCAGACGCGGAAGCGAAAATGGCGTCGCAGTTGGTAACGTCACACATGACCACGCGAGTGTGAATTCGAGAAGTATTAAGTATGGGATGATATGTCTGAAAATGCCTTGCACAATAGATATTACGGCAAATTTTTCCACTCCCTTCACGCTTTTCTCCACCGCAAACGAAAAAGTTTAATAATATTAGTAAAATCAATAAAATAAAATTTATTCTTGAAACATGTCTGAAACAAAGGTTTCTGCCCAAATATACACTATATATATATATATATATATATATATATATATATATATATATGGAGAGAGAGAGAGAGGGGTAGATAGAGATGTAAAAGAGAGGAGGATAAGGAGAAAGAGACGAAGAAAGAGATAGAGAAAGAGAAAGAACGTGATTTGTCTGTAAACCTGTTACCATGGACATATATATGTGTGTGTGTGTATGTCTGGGAAAATGTATTGATATAAAAGGAAAGAACTGTTAGGTTGATGATCCGAAGTTTTTTAGTATTTTTGTTTTTATTTTTAAAAAACAGTGCTCGATACACAAGTAGAGCTCAGATTATAATTATTATTATAATTATTATGATTATTTTTAATTTTTTTTTCATCGCGACACAGAAATTACTATGTCTCGAAACTGACCAGCTGTATTTAAGTTTAATTCCAGTATTAAACCTTAACCACTGGGTGGCAGTTTCATCCTCATATATATATATATATATATATATATATATATATATATATATATATATATATATATATATATATATGTATATAATTTTCCTTAGTATATGTAGGTATGGAGCTCATACACATATAGCCATATTTGTTATATCACCATTCATCATGCACACACAAATAGACGCTCACACACACACACACACACACACACACACACACACACATATATATATATATATATATATATATATATATATATTACTATTAGAGTAAAAAGAAAAGAAATCAATTGCTATTCGTTCCATTTCTTTTGTAGTTTCTATTCACAATTTCTTGATTCATATGAAATAGGAAAAAATAACGATGCTCTGGCGACAGGACTACTGTTACTCGTGTCCCTGATTTGCTATCAGTGGGAAAAGAATAATAATTCAATTCTATTAAATAGACACGCTAAGCAACAAACACACCCCAACCAGACCCCAATGGTCTATAATGTATCAATGTAAAAACATTCAATAGGAAGCCATTACTTCTATAAATATGTTTTTTTTTCTTTCTGTCGTCTTCTGTTCGAAATTGCTTGCTGGCTAAAATCCACCAGGTTATCTCTCCAAAGGATCTGCGTGTTTAGTTCCAGGTGAGGAATAGCATTTTCATTGCACATTTACAAATTAGCCTTATGCTGAATAGCTAATATATTCGTAGATTTGTAAAATATGAAATATCTAATTCTACACAGATATGTTTTGTTCTGATTTTGTTTTGTTTTTTTAAATCGTTTTACAGCCAAGAAAGGCAATAAAGTCATTAAGACGCAAGAGGTTAATACCAGAAAATCAAAGAGTCTGAGAACAGAATAAAACAGAATTTAAGACGACAGATGACGTCTGACATTGGATTTAATTTTTTGAAAATCAAAGTTGACTTTAAAGCAAGAAGGGGATAGATAGTTCCACCATCGAGAAGTGCAAGAGAAGAAACTCTTAGCATAGAACTTACAACTAGCCATTTAAACTGGAAAATGTTGGGACCTAGCTGCCAACCTAGTATTGCGTTTAAATTCATAAAGTCTACGTGGCAAATTGGAAAGCTCTTCAGAACAATTACCATGAAAATATTGATCGAAGTGGTACAGGGACGCAACATTACTGTCGTGGGGAAGTGACGGAAGCTGAGATGCCACGCCAGGAACGTTAATATTGCAGCTTCTTCTTCGGTCTTTGTCAAGGATATCTAAATACATAGCAGAAGCACCAGACCATTTATTTTAAACTGTAATCTCAAATCATCTTCGGCAATTCATATAATGATACTTGAAAGCATAGTTCATCAATTTATGCAAAGTTACGCTCTCAGGAAAATAAAACAATCTACCGAGGCCAATGATTTCAGTATTCAGTTTGAACTATTACAACTGGATCCTCGCATAATTAGACTTTAGTGTAAATAGAACCTATATTTACCTTTTAGACTTTAGTGTAAATCCGACATATGTCTAACTTTTTGACACTAGTATCACCCAGACATATAATTACGTTTTTTTACTTTAGTGCAAATTGAAAATTTGTCCACCTATTTTTTTATTCTAGCGTAAAATGCAACTATGTTTACATTTTTAATCTAATGTAAACCAGACCTATGTCTGTCTTTTTGACACAAGAACAATGGATACATTTTGAGCATTTTGTCACTAGTGTAAACAAAACCTTTTGATTTTTGTGTAAAGCGTACCACTGTCTCCCTGAAGTGAAAATTATGTCTACCTTTTTAACTCTAACGTAAAACCTACATATGACTAGGTTATTAACTCGAATGTAAACTGGACAGGTGTCTACCTTTTCATAGTAATGTGTAACGGAACTATGTCTACCTTTTCCACTTGAATGTGAACCGGACCTATGTCTACCTTTTCACTCTAATGTAAACTGTTTCTATATCTACCTTTTTCACTTGAATCTAAACCGGGCCTATGTCTACTTTTTCTCATTGAATATAAACCGGACCTATGTATACATTTTTCACTTGAATCTAAACCGAACCTATATCAACCTTTTCACTCTAATGTAAACTGTCTCTGTTTACTTGTTCCACTTGAATCTAACAAATCTTATACTTAGCATCAGGAAGAGAAAGTTGAATTTTTTTTACAGGCAAATGCTGAGGATACCATAGACCGAACATGTGAGCAAAAACGAGTTTTAAGAAAAATGAAAACAAAAAGGAAACTCATAATAAACACCAAGAAGAGGTCTCTGTGGCACGTAATGAAGAAGGAGGGCTTGGAAAATCTGATACTCACAAGACAGATTGATGGAAAGAAGGACAGAGGAAATCACCGCGTAACGTATTTGATGGGCTTGAGTAAATGGATGGAAGAACATGGTTTAAGAGAAATAACAAAATGATAAAACTTATTAATAGTTACAAATAAGAAGATGTGGAGGGCCATGATGGCAGATGTCCTAAATAACCTCGTCACATAAAAGAAAAAGTATGCATAATTACGCACAAGGAACTCTATATTTTCAAGATCGTCTAGTGTCTTACAATCTGCAAATCTCCATATGGCAATAAAATATTTGTGATCATTAGCTGGACGCAAACAACATGCGTTTTTAAATATAGGCAATGGGGATGATTCACACATGTGTATGTGGCATGACAAGTCCCATTTATAAAGGTCAGCGGTGGTGGGTCTAAGGAATGCAGCTCGTTAGAACACATATGAATAGCGACAGAGCAGCGAGAGGCTCGCAAGGTATGTGTGGGAAACGGTTGTAGGATATAAATTAATTCATCACCCACAAGGCAGTGTATATTCGATGGAGTAGGAAGCGTGAGCCCAGATATGTCAGCAAAACTCCATTTTTAATCTGGTCTTCTCTTGTCGGGCTCTTGTAGAGAGAGAGAGAGAGAGAGAGAGAGAGAGAGAGAGAGAGAGAGAGTGTGTGTGTGTGTGTCTTGCAGGTGTGTCACATAGATACTAATTCCAGTAAGTATCTGACATACCTACAAGATTGAACCAACCGTCTTTGGCAGTAGTTCAAATATATAAGTTCCAGTTGAGGTCTGAGTAGAGCTTGAAGTCTGATGGACGTTCAAGACAAGGATGATCCTTGAGAGACCACCCACCAATCCATCATGATAGGTGATAATTCAGGATCTGCTCGATATTAAGGCATTGGTGAGCTTGTGCCATAGGCGCAAATATTCGGTCATCGGCTGCAGTACACTTATGTGCGTGTCCCTGGTTTCAGTGTGTCTACTGGAGTTTAGGCCGTGAATTGAACTCAGAAACTGAATTAAATCTATTATTTCCAATAACCGTGTAAACTTTAGATGGAATTAGGAAGGGAAGTGTTAAGGTTCCCAATATATTTTCCCTTTTGTTTGGAGGTCGACACAAATCGGAACACATGCTAGCCACGTGATAGCCACAATCCCAGTAGACGCTGAGCGACTCGTAATTGAATTAACACTTGTGCGCATCAACCTAGGAGATGTATTTGCTCCTTATTTATTTTTTTTTGCCACTCACTCTACCATAACGGACTGTCTTTGTGATTTATTCCATAAACTGGGCCATTATAAATTCAACACGGTTCTCATGGGATAATAGGAAGCTATATAGCACGTCTCAATAATTTTTTTTAGATTTGACTTAAGGTTAGAATTGTTTATAAAGATCTTAACACAAGAATGCACAACCCTCAAATTGTCTGTTGATCACACGGTGTTGTTGATATTCACGCGCAGAATCTTGCAATTTTTGTGAAATACACTTTGTCTTAATAAGGAAGCAATAAACTACATATCAAGGAAAATAATATATTTTATTCAGTTCACTCCGCCTTTAACGGTTTTACTTTTGTTCAGAAACATTAGGATGTTTGGCAAGTAACGATGACGTCTAATAAGAAAGAATATAAAAACAAACGTAATTCAAATTTATTGAAATATAAGGCTGTTCAGAAAGCAATTTAGTTTTACCTGATATGATATAATAACAAACGGATGTTAAATTTATTGAAATTATAGAATATAGAAGGAGAAAGCCAGAAAATGGAGGTCACATCGGCAATATCATTGAGTAATACTTCGTTTTTCTCCAGAAATTATAACAATGTTAAATCATCGTTATAATTTGTGGAGGAAAATGAATCCTCACTTTCTAACAAAAATATCTGTATCTCACACAAGGAGGAAGTTCCATCAGAAACAGTCTGAAGTTAATTTCGGGAAAAAAAAGTACAAAAAATATGATCCAAACTTTCGACTTTCTTAAATTATCGTCAGGGCAATTCTACGAAAGTCACCAAATGTCTTTACCTACAGTGATGATGATTTAAGAAAGAACATTTATTGTATGTTCGTATCTTTCAAGTATTTCCGCGCGTAAACCATGTGCTGTCAGTATAGTAGGCAAGAATTCGTTGGCTACATCCTGTTATTATAAAAAGCTGAAAGTTTGAAACAGTGGTCAGTAAAATCAAGTGTAATTCTTAAAGGGAACAGAGAATAATGCATAAAATATTATGCGTTCAAATCGAATTCATAAATAATTGCATCGGTCACACAACTACATGCCTATCCAGACGCTTGACGTTACACCTATCTGATCAGCTCTCTATTAGAACCTATTTAAATACACACAGAAACCTACCAGACTCCATTCGAAACATACTAGTAGAAAACACAAACATAATAACCTCATCCACCTGTAGAAAAGATTCAAAATGGAATCCCTAATAATAAAAAAGAAAGAGCCAACTCTTAATAATATTAACTACGAACAAGGTCCCAATGTGCTAACCATGTTCGGAAAATAAAACCTATTTTTAAAAATAAATCTCTATAACACATTAAAAATATAAACATATCGCACACATTCATTTAAACTGAAAACATAACACCATTCTTGATAATGGCTAAAAGTATAGCCGAAAGCACTCAGAACTATAGAACATTTGGACAGTTTCTACACACTCTGAGTCCAAAAAAGAAGTCTCTTGTTCGAACACAAAAAATTAAATGAAAAGCTTAACCGTAATACCTTGTCTGTTGTTTTTAAAGAAACATGCATAACTGAAGGATTGCTACCTAAATAAACAATATATATAATGGGAATTGAGAACAACACCAAATGACGACAGTCTGTTTCATAACTGAAGGCAATCTTCAGGCCACGTGTGTCGTGTGATGGTTCAAGTGGTGCTCTATGGGGCATTATGGATAGCAAGGACTGGGGTTTCCGGTTTAATTAATATTCATTAATTACACTGTCTTTGGCCACTAAGTGCTTATTTTTTTCCTAACTGCTTCTGCCTAGAAACAATGGAAATGACTCTTATTTGATTCAAACTTTTTTTTATTACCTGGACATCGATGTTTTGAAACGAACCTTATTGTGTTCTGACGAGCTGCATTCCTCAGACCCAACATCGCTGACTTTTATAACTGGGACCTGTCATGCCACGTGCACGTGCGTGAATCTACTTTGTCTGAACGAGAATGTTCACATTCGCTAGTTTTTTTACAATGGTAAAAGTTTCTAAAATGTAAATATCCTGGTCACAAATGCAAAGTTTAAAGAAGATATTAACCATTTTTAATATTTTCTTGACGTAAGCGATTAAGAAATGACAGTTGCTACATAATGCTAATATATAGTTTGGCAGAAAAACAGAACAACCAAAAATGTGAACTAATTCAATGTTCCTTTTGCAACATCTAGTCCTATTTCTTCCGAGTCATAATACTACATCGGCAAGGGATCAAACTCAGATATACTATGCCACTAGAGATCAGAGCTTGACGGTTTAAACCACTACACCAATGATGTTGTTTGAGTAGAAGCAATCTAGCATTAATCTCACATTAACTAACAAGATCACAATACGAAATATATCTATACATAAACAACGGAATTGATTTTATTTTATTTTACACATCATCAACATTTTACAGGTTATTTAAAGCCAGGCAATATATTTAGACTGTAAGAATAATAATTTAATGATACAGGTCCTACTAATTAACCCGTATTTGGGGAAAAGAGGTTGTAGTATATTGCTTCTGAGATCAAATGAGGCGAGGAACACACACACACACACACACACACACACACACACACACACATATATATATATATATATATATATATATATATATATATATATATATATATATATATTGTTCGCGTTGCGGCGATTGGGTAGAGTGAGGGAGAATCACAGAGGTTAGGGTTGGGGACACCGGAATTGACGGAGACAGGTCTTCGCTGAACCACTAACCTGCCTTTCTCTCTCAGATAAAGAATCGGACCGGCTTTATTACATTTTGACCCCCACGCAAATTCACGTACCTACGCCTTCTTCCGGTATGTCGCCTACGCAACCTTATGTGGTTCCGGTCTATGCGGCATGGGGCGTCTTAGATTTGAAGGTTTGAATATATATAACTAAGGAATGTCACTCATCAGAACATTTACCATAAAAAAATTTCGTCTCTGCGAAAGGGGTTGCAGAGTGGAAAATAATTCATCACTGACGAGGCAGCGTAGAGGCTTAAAAATGGAGGTTTAGCAGCTCGAGCTGAAATACAAATTCTTCAGGATAGTTTCCAAATCAGAGCTTACTTTTTTCTAAACTTGTTATCCTGCAACGGTCCTTGTCCTGACTACGATTTTACAAGGAGGCATTGTTTTATTCCAAACTTATTTTTTTTATTTTTCACCGCAAGCAAGTCAATATGACCACTAACACCCAAGAGGTTACTTAGTGTGAGGAAAAAAATGCTATTAGGGAAAGGGAAAAATAAAATATATAAGAATTAAGAAGACAGAAGATAACGATTGGCAATGCTTTTAAATTTTTGAAAATAAAACTTGATCGGAAAGCAAGAAGCCGGAAGAGAATTGTGCAAGTGTGTAGTGCAATAAAAGAAACTCTTAGCATAGAACTTACAGTTCCAATTCAACTGTAAAATGACGAGACCTAGCTGCCAATCTAGTACTGCGCTTAAATTCATAAAGTCAAAGTACCAATAAGGAGATTTCATTAGAATAGTTATTATAAAAGTAATTATAGAAAAGGCACAGGGAAGCTACGATACAAATATGAGAAAGTGACTGAAGACGAAATGCTACGTCAGGTCCAATAACATTGCAAATTCTTCTCAAGAATTTTATTGCTGGATATAAAGCGGGGGATCAATGTTCTATTATTTTTTATGTAATAAACAGATTCACTACAGATTTTTTTATGGTAGAATTAACTGGTATTGGCAAAAGATTCTACTGAACATAATGTGCTGGATCGTTTTGTATACCTATTAATAAACTGAAACCGTTATAGAAAATAGTAAAACGGTTGGGAAAATACATTTAAAGACTAAAATGCCAACGACTATATCTAGCTGTCACGCAAAACTTGATTCTGACAGAGGCTTACCACATCACAATTACATTACTAAAGAAAGTCTTACTCTCATGTTAAAACTTCGTTGTATCTTACCAGCCATAAACTGACTTGTGTCAAGATCTCATCTATTGACAGTTGAGCTAGCTAGGTGTCGTCAGGAATTGTATGCTAATAGTTTCTTTTCTCTCACTTCTCACTTGTGGAACACCCTACCGGCTCCATGTTTTCCGGTTAATTTCAATCTGCAAATAATTCAGTGCAATGCCAATCGCTGTCTACTGCCATCCTGATTGCTCTTTTCACTTTCTACTCGTTACTAATGTTTCTGTTGCTAATTCCTTCACACCCTGTGTGGCACCATGCATAATTAGAAAACTGAAAAGAGATATTCATAAATATATGATTTGTTTTTTTCGGTTTGTTAACCATTTGATAATTATTTAGAGCTGAAAAATATTTCGGGGTTAGGAATAATTCTTTCTTTACATTCAGGCGATCTGAGAGAAAGAGAGAAAAGAAGAAGAAAAGGAAGGAAAGAAAGGAGAAAAATAAATAATACGAAACCAGGTCGTAAGCGAAAACACACACGCTCGACTGGCACATATCAGATGTCAAAAATATCAGGTCAAGCACTTGACCTACTTCCGTGTCCGCGGAGGATGGAAGTTTGTTATCAATTTGGTTGAAGAAATAAAGTTTAGAGACAATAAAAAGAATATGATAGGTAACAGGTGGGAAGTTTATCTAAGGATATACAGACAATCCATTAATACGAGAACCAGAATTGAAAATACAGTCACACAAGATGATGATTAGAAAATGCTTTTTTTTGAGATAATTAAGATTTTTGTTGTCAAGCTCCGAGCGAAGGGAAAAAGTGAAATATTTTTATTAGTTCACGTTAACGCCACCCAGGGTGATGTCGCTTTTTGAGATAATACAGATTTTTATTATCGGCCGGAGGAGAATGAAATATTTTGTTGCGTTCAGAGAAACGCCGACAGGTCTAAGAAATCCCTTTCTTAGATCGTATCCAATTAGCGATAGGCTGTTTGACAAATACCGCGTGCGTCATTTCGGTCACGTACGAAAAAGGGCAGTTTAAGTTTTTGTTTTTTTTAAGCAATGTGTTTCTTCCCCCCAGAACAAAGCCACGGATTGTCTACGCCCGATTAAAGACGTCACGAAGGAAGGGGGAAAGATACCGACCAGAGCTTCATTGGCCGAAGGCGGTCACATGATACATGAGGGAGGAGGAGAGACAACCAACCAGAGTCTCAATGGCCGAAAGCGGTCACATGAAGTGCGAGGGAGGAGGAAAGATGCCCGACCAGGACCCCATTGGTCGAGAGCGGTCACCTGACATACGAGGGACCAGGGGAAGCGGGTATACGCCCCCCCCAGAGGCACAGTAAGGAAGTAGGAGTGAAAGTAAGTTACCGAAAATGGAAAATCCCTAATCAGAAATAATACGTCTTTAGAATTATCAAGAAAACCCTGGCGCCGACAGACCCACCCCAGTTCTGACTGCCTCAATAAAAGCGGGACCCCAACCGACAGAAATCAGTTGCAGCACGGATGGCGAGAGAGTTGCGCCGCGGATGAAGAGGGTGTTGCAGCGCGGACGGCGGGCCCTGTTCATTCGTCCCCTTTGCGGCAAGAAAGGCCGGTCCGTTTGGCCTAAGTGGAGAAGTTGGAATCAAACCGAAGTGAAGAAATTCGTCCAACCCAAGCTGAAGTGAATAAGCTCGTCCAACCGAAGCCGAAGAGAAGAAGTTAATTCGCGCACTGACAGCGGAGATGAGTGAACAATAATTCAGACTCTGAAGAGAGAGTTAGTTGCAGCCACGGACGGCAAGAGAAATCAGCCGTGAACGACAGGTAGAGATCAGCGCCCAGTGTTGAAACCAAACCACACCCCGAAATGCAAATTTCTAGAGAGAGCAAGCAACTCGAAGCCTTAAAGTTGTATGGTAGAAGCTTGGTGCCACGGTCCACAGAACGGGTCGGGAGGTAGGAATAATCTTGTGTAACGAACAATTAGATATAAAAAGTTGTTACCTTTTTTCTTCAATATTTTTGACCTTGTGAGTTTTATTTATCTTGTGTGTTATCACCCCGTTGGACTCAGCTTGCATACGGCCCAATCCCTGTTTGATCCCGTCTGTCTAAGATCTAATCACAACGTGGGTAGACAGACCGGAGATCAGTGTAGTTACCCTGGTAACCAGGCGTTGGAAGCGGGTTGGGAACAACGAGGCTGGTATTCATCTAGCCAAAGGGTTAGAACGTCACACTTGGAGCAGCGAGGAGCGAACAGCTGGCGTCGCGAACGGGATCGAACGACACAGTCGACGCTGCGACCAGGGGGGACGACGTCACACCTGTAACCCCTTGTATGCTAGTGGCTGTACTGTCTTGCTTGGGGCGATATAAAAGCAATTGGAACTCGAATCTCCGATTAACAATACCATTATCCATTACAACAGCGCACATCCAAGCTTAATGGTCTCTCCCCGAAAGTAACTGAAACCAAGATGCCAGTTTAGTAAGAATAATATTGAAGATTCGTCTTTGTATTTCATCAAGTATCTCTAAATACATAACAGAAGCAACAGAACTAGTGTGGCTACAATATTCAAAGCACAGAGAAAGATCCGATAGATTCTTTCCTGGAAAATTTTGAACCAATTCTACAAACAGCAGATATAACATCTGATTCAATATAAGCTTTACGTTTGCGAGTTTAAACTCGGCTATTCCATTTTATTTTTTTGTTCTGATAACCAATAGTTATTTTACAAACGTAGCTTACATGTGGCCGAAAGTAGGGGGCAGCTAGTGAGGATCAAACTCGCTACTCAGGCGTAATTGTTCTAGCGACACAAGCTTGTTAACCATTACATCACCTCGAGGTGCCCATATTGTTATTCTCCAAGCGTAGCTTAGATGTGGTACAAGGCCGAAAGTAGGAGGCACCCAGTGAGGGTCGAATTCACTACTCAGGCGTAATTGTTCTAGCGACACAAGCTTGTTAACCATTACATCACCTCGAGGTGCCCATATTGTTATTTTCCAAGCGTAGCTTAGATGTGGTACAAGGCCGAAAGTAGGAGGCACACAGTGAGGATCGAACTCACTACTCAGGCGTAATTGTTCTAGCGACACAAGATTGTTAACCATTACATCACCTCGAGGTACCCATATTGTTATTTTCCAAGCGTAGCTTACATGTGGCCGAAAGTAGGGGAAGTTAGTGAGGATCGAACTCACTACTCAGGCGTAATTCTTCTAGCGACACAAGCTTGTTAACCATTACATCACCTCGAGGTGCCCATATTGTTATTTTCCAAGCGTAGCTTAGATGTGGTACAAGGCCGAAAGTAGGAGGCACCCAGTGAGGGTCGAATTCACTACTCAGGCGTAATTGTTCTAGCGACACAAGCTTGTTAACCATTACATCACCTCGAGGTGCCCATATTGTTATTTTTCCAAGCGAAGCTTAGATGTGGTACAAGGCCGAAAGTAGGAGGCACACAGTGAGGATCGAACTCACTACTCAGGCGTAATTGTTCTAGCGACACAAGCTTGTTAACCATTACATCACCTCGAGGTACCCATATTGTTATTTTCCAAGCGTAGCTTAGATGTGGTACAAGGCCGAAAGTAGGAGGCACCCAGTGAGGATCGAACTCACTACTCAGGCGTAATTCTTCTAGCGACACAAGCTTGTTAACCATTACATCACCTCGAGGTGCCCATATTGTTATTTTCCAAGCGTAGCTTAGATGTGGTACAAGGCCGAAAGTAGGGGGCACCCAGTGCGGATCGAACTCTCTATACAGCTGTAATTGTTCTAGCAAGACAAGCTTGGTAACTATTACACCGTCTGGAGGTACCCAGCTCTGATAACCAATATGCCAACAGTAACTTCGCCTTTGCGTTAGACTTTGTGAATTGTTAATGACGGCGAATATGTTTGAAAGTAATAAATAAAGCCACGCTTCAAGTGCATCCGATTTTATCCTCTTGAAATTTCGTTATTACTTCCAAAAATCCCAATACGTATGGGTTTATTAAATGATTAATGGCATCTTCTGTCATTGCGCAACCCATATTACTGTCAGCTTTAATGAATACCTTATATTTTCAGCTTAATTTTGATATTTGGCAGACATTGACTAGATTGATTTATGCAAAAGGGAAAGGTCATTTGGCTATGGGTGGCAGGCATCGTTTATCTTCGTTAAATCTCAAATCTAAACTGGATGATAAAAACTCAGCTCACAAGTGACGAGTCGACAAGAGACATCATGGTGTGTTTTAAATGTGCAATTGTTTATCTCGAAAAATATTCACGATCAGTGACCCTTCCGAATCGATATCCATCGATGTCGATTGATTACAAGGCCAAAGATAAACACGTGAGAAGTCTTCAACTTTATTATATTAGGATTGTTTCATTTTACACATAGAGCGTACATTAAAATTAATTCAAATTTTAGATCTTGAATTAAGCAAGTACCGAAGATATATATATATATATATATATATATAGATAGATAGATAGATAGATAGATAGATAGATAGAGAAAAAGGCATAGATAGATAGATAGATAGATACTTACATACATACATACATATATAAATAGGCATAGGTTGAGAGAGAAACGGCCGTAGATAAATACATAGAGATAACAGGTATATATATATATATATATATATATATATATATATATATAGATATATATAGATATAGATATATATATATGTGTGTGTGTGTGTATGTAAATATATATATATATTTATATATATTTATATATAATTTATATATAAATATATATAATAATATAATATTTATATGATATATAATAATATAAATAATATACATTTATATGTAATTTCCTCAATAGTGTTCTTGATATATAAAAATATGTATTGTGATCCCATATATATATATATATATATATATATATATATATATATATATATATATATATATATAATGATAACATACATATATCAAGAACAGTACTGAGGAAATAAATTGTACGATAATGGGAGTGTATTTGTGTCGCGTAAATGTAATTCATTATTACGAAGAAGACTACAGCCCAAATCATTATAGGCTGTCAGCCTCTTCATAACTCGGCTTTAAAGTTTCAGCTATAAAGAACCGCTTTCTAAAATCAATAATTAAATATGGCCTCGTCCGAACGGAGCCGTGGATCTGAGACAGCCTCGTCCTGGTGGACTGAAATTAGTAATCAGATGAGAGAAAATAACATAGCTTGAGGACTTACAACTCCTGCAACAGTTAAAATGGATAGCACATGTAACTTAAAGAGAAAGTAATGACATAATAAATGTTAACTTTCCAAACCACTTCAAATAAAAGGTTAGGAAGGAAACATCATCATCCATTGTCAAGATTATTTCCTTTCGGACAAATGATTTCGATGTCTTTGTTAGCCTCGTTTTTAAGCCTTTGCTCCCACCACTTTTCTTTAGGCCTCTTTCCATCCGTTTGAAAATCAGCAGCGTTTTTTTTTTTAATCGGTATCACCCCAAGCATGGCAGGAATGCCACAAGGACACAAGGGGTTACAGGTTGTGCAGGAATAAGGAACAGAAACATTAGCAATGAGTAGAAAAAGAAAAAAAAATCAATAAGACAGCAGATAGCCACTAAGATTGCATTTAAATTTTTGCAAATTAAAGTTGGAACTGCGAGAAAAGAAAATGTTAGCGTAGAAGTTACGGCTATAGGTAACCAGATCAAATGTGCACTGACGGGATCTCGCCGCCAGTCAAGTATTATTCCTAAATTCGTACAGTCTAGGTACCATAGTGAAAAGCTAATTCCACACAATTACCATGGTAGTGTTTATTTAAAAAAAAGACAAAGAGACATATATTCTGGTGATGTGAAAGTGCCAACCCGATCAGGACCAATAATATTCAGTCAGTTATGTGCCATGCGTTATACATGCTTAGGTGATCATGTATCTTTCGATACATGACTGACGAGTCAGATTTTTTTCCCAGAGTAGGTTGCCATTTATTTCTGTAGTAGACCAGTTGCCATCCAAGGCTATAGAATGCCGTCTGTCCTGCTATTTACCCAAAGCTGGCAGAGCGGGGAGGGGTGATGTGGTTTCATAGCTTTCCCAAGTGTATTAGCATGTAAGTGAATATAATGTATTCGACTGGAATTCGAACTCGGCTCTCTGATTCAGTTATGTGCCATGTGTGATACACGCTTAGGCGATCATATACTTAATTAATTTGTCATTTCTTTCTGCGGTAGACTAATTGGCACCCAAGGCTATAGAATACGGTCTGTCCTGTTATTTACCCGTAGCTGGGGGGGGAGAAGAAGTGGATTCATACTTTCCCCAAGGGTATTAGCACGTAAATGAATGTAATGAATTTGACTGGAATTCGAACTCGGCTCTCCGATTTTTCATTTTGAGCAACTATCCATTACTCCACCGTAGTGATTCTTTTTTGGATCTTATCAAGGAGTTTCAGGTAAAAAGCAGGGTCACCGGACCATATATGGTAGCAAGGCATGGACGACTGGTAGACATATAGATACGTAAGATAACTTCCGGTGAGTAAAATTGTCTCGCACTGAAGACTTTGCAGTTGATCTAGCAATGGTTTCAATATAGTGTTTCCGTCTCATGTCAGCTGAGAACGTTAGCCCGAGAAGGCGCAATGTGTCACTTTCCTGAGGGATAAAATCAGCCATGCTGATGGAAGTCAGAGAAAGCTTTCTTGGATAGTTAATGGAGAGAATAAATGTGTCCCCATTATTTTTGGAGGCGTTAAAAGTAACGCGCCATCTTTTGCCCCACTTTCCGACGGTCTTCACGTTTTGTATATCAAAGAGGGCAACCTTAAGGCGGTGGAAAAGTGACTGAAGCCGAGCCACCAGATCAGGACTACTAATATTACTGGTTCTTCTTTGGATCTTATCAAAAGTAAATAGCAGAGGCACTGGACTATATGTGGGAGCAAAGTTCCAAGACTTATAGAGAGGCAAGATAGGTTCCGGAGAGAAAAAAATATCTCGCACGACACAATGAGCCAACATTCTTAGTAGCTTACATAGCAATGGATTCAATATAGTCTTTACACTTCATGTAAGCTGAGAACGTTAGTTCGTATAGCTGAGACCGTTGTCATATATTGTAGTCATTCAGTTATCCCTATCTAAGCATATCTATTGTCTTGTCTGTTTTTAGTCTTATTATTGCTAATCCTGACTTGCATCACTAGCCAATACTTCACACCAAGGTGCCATGGCAAATGCATCCTTTTACGGAAAACGATTGTATTGTATTATCATTCGTCTTTCTGTCTGCATTTTTAGTATACCTTTATAATGGTGATTGTACAATCCTGACACTGAATCGATAATTTTATGGCTTCTCCATAAATCCGGTCTGGAAATGGAAAAACATGACCGTGTCAAGCAAATATAGATTAGCCATAGATTCGTACAATGGTGATAAAGTCTTAATAATTAAATCTATACAAATAATAAAATAATTTATTAAAACAATAATGTGAACGCATAATTTTTTATTTATAGCTTTTAATTATCTCTCCCCAGCATTGCCACCATCATCACTAATTAACAACGTTATCTTTACTCGCGCATAAATTGAATTCCGTCCGTCATCTTTTTTTAACCAATCAGGAACGAGAAGAGCATTTCTGTCCAATCAAAAAACAAAATCAATTCTAGAGATAGGATTCTCAGCAATCAGGATTCTATTTAACTCATTACTTCCCACTGTCACAAAATTGGATAGTTGGATTTAATGGTACACATTAAATTAGCCGATAGTGACCAACACCTTGTTTCACGAACACTCAAGATACTTATGAACATAGCGATACCCCGGAAGAGAAACAAAAAGTAACATTGACTACATAAAGATAAATAAAGTGTTTTAGCAATGCAGTTTTATGGTGCTGACTGTGGGAGCGACCAAGTTCCAGTGACTTGTAAGCTCAGAAGAAAACGACAGAAATTGAAGAAGACCAAAGAAGGATTGAAGCTACAATATGCCAGACTCCTGAATGACATTGCAAATTGCAAAGAGATGTAGACTGACAGAGTTAATATAAAACAGAATAGATTAAATTAGAATGGATAATCAAATGGAAAACAGTAAGAGAAGTTTTAGTGACATCAGAAAATGAAACACGATACATAGATGGAGAAGAGGCAAAAGAAAAGGAGGAAGACGAAACAGAATTAAAATAATAAAAAGAAAAATAAGGGAAGCCAAAAGAAGAAATAGAAGAAAAGGATGACGAAAAAGAAGAAAAAGAAAACGTAGAAGAATAGGCAGAAGATGAAAATAAAGAAAAAGAAGAGAAATAAAAAGAAAAAGTAGAAGAATAGACAGAAGAAAAAGAAGACGAAAAAGAAGAAGAGAAATAAAAAGAAAAGGTAGAAGAAAAAGCAGAAGAAAAAGAAGACGAAAAAGAAGAAAAAGAAGGGAAAAAAAGAAAAAGTGGAAGAATAGACAGAAGAAAAAGATGAAAATGAAGAAAAAGAAGGGAAAAAAAAGAAAAAGTTGAAGAATAGGCAGAAGATGAAAATGAAGAAAAAGAAGAAAAGGTGGAAAAATAGGCAGGCGAAAAAGAAGAAAAAAAAGAAAAGAAACAAAAAGAAAAAGTCGAAGAACAGGCAGAAGAAAAAGAAGAGGAAAAAGAAGAAAAAGAAGGGGAAAAAAAGAAAAAATGGAAGTATAGGCAGAAGAAAAAGAGGACGAAAAAGAATAAAAAAAAGAAAAAGAAGCAGCAGAAAAAAGGACAAGAAGAAGAAGAAGAAGAAAAAAAGTATAAGAAAAAACGGAGCTAACAAAGAAGAAGAAGTATATTGTTTTACCAATTTAAAAATGCTTACGAAACATTTTACTAAGAAGTTAGTGCACCCATCTGGCAAGACATATACAACGACATCAATACTCGCTGAGTATTTAAAATGTCCGCTAAAACCTATCGTCCGGTTCATACTCATCACGGCATTTTTGGACAGAAGTAAAATATCCCATGTTTCCTGTTTAGGGCTGTGTTTCCAGTTCCTTCTAAAGTCTACTTCAACTAAATACTTCTAACGTCCCTGCCTAAATTCTGAAATGTTATTTATTCATTTTCTTCCTTCGGTAGGAGTAGATAGTTTTTTTTTCTGTTTTTTTTTTTTCTTAATAGGACTAGAGGTTTATCCCTTGTTTCCTGTTTGCGATTGGGTTTCCGGTTCCTTCTAAAGTTTTCTTCAAATTTATACTTCTAACGTTTCCGCCTAATGTTTGAAATTTATAGTATTAATTAATTTCCGCTTCCTTCTAAATGTCTTTTTCTTCTCTTTCACTCCCATTGCACTCTACCTTGCGTCTTAGTGGCGATATCTCCTTCCTTGAGGCGAATTGATTTTTTTAAAATTCTAATTTAAACTTTACAGATTTTTAAGTAACTGTTTTCTAACATATATTTAAAAATCTGTAAAGGCTATCGGAATGATATTTGTGAATGGATCGCGCCAGAGGTAAAGAGTGAAATCAATTCACGCGGGGCATTCGCAAATGTCGGGTTATACCAATTTTATTCATTAAAACTTAGAAATTATTTGACGATGAAACCCTAAGGGCTCTGGTGATGACTTTAATGAACGGATTTCACAAGAAACTCTGAGTAAGTCTGGCGCTCAAAATATGACAACAGCTTTTGGCTTAGGCCAAACTGAAGCAAGCACTGTTAATGTATATATTTAGGAAAGTGGGCGATCGTTATTAATGGTAATCATTATGAAGATATTTTGAGAAGACGTACATAGATAATCTCTTCAAAGAAATTGCACCAAAACTGATTACACCATAAAATACAATTAGTAAAAATCCTCTAAATGGAAGCGACTGTGGAGTGACACTTTCAAAAATGAAAATAAATATCATGATAAATGAGTCTTCATAAAAAGAAATTTGCAAACCTTTAAAAGAGATCATTGTAGCTTTTTTCTTTTAAGATGGCGGAAATAAGAATGTTATTATCTGAATGTTGTTAATCACACACTTTCGGCTTCATTTTCAGCAAAAAGAAATTAAACTCAACTGCTACTTATATATATATATATATATATATATATATATATATATATATATATATATATATATATATATATATATATATATATATCTTCCGTAACGAATTGTAATAGAACAATAATTATTTTTTTTTTTTTAGTTTGGTGATTACATTTCCAATCTTATTCGAATGTTTATTGCCCATTCGAAAAATTAGTAATAAAATTTGAAAGGAATGATTTTACAGAAACATAAAATTAATCACTATAGATAAAAAAGAAAGACAAAAATTGAGGAAACGAGAAAAAGAGGATAGAATTATAAAGTCGAAGGGACATTTATAAAGATGAAGTGTGATAGGTAATAAGTAAAGATAATTAAAAGTGGGAAAAGAGAAAAGGTTACGGCGTGGGTGGCGTGGAAAGAAAGAAAGAAAGAAAAAAAGAAAGAAAAAAAGAAAGAAAACAAAGGAACAGTGAATGAGGATAGAAAAATTATCAAACGGAATAATGGAAAGAACGAAAAAAAACTTGGAAAGAAAGAAAGAAAGAAAGAAAGAAAGAAAGAAAGAAAGAAAGAAAGAAAGAAGCAAACAAAGAAACGATGAAACAAAGAAAGAAGCTATTGAAGAAAAAGAAACAAACCGAAGAAAACCTAGGATAAAAGGGGAAAGAAAGAAAGAAAGAAAGAAAGAAAGAAAGAAAGAAAGAAAGAAACAAACAAACAAACAAACAAACAAACAAACAGATGGAAGGAAAAAATAGAGAGTGAAGAAATAAATGAAAGAAAGAAAGAAAGAAAGAAAGAAAGAAAAAAAGAAAGAAAAAAAGAAAGAAAAAAGAAAGAAAACAAAGGAACAGTGAATGAGGATAGAAAAATTATCAAACGGAATAATGGAAAGAACGAAAAAAAACTTGGAAAGAAATAAAGAAAGAAAGAAAGAAAGAAAGAAAGAAGCAAACAAAGAAACGATGAAACAAAGAAAGAAGCTATTGAAGAAAAAGAAACAAACCAAAGAAAACCTAGGATAAAAGGGGAAAGAAAGAAAGAAATAAAGAAAGAAAGAAAGAAAGAAAGAAAGAAAGAAAGAAAGAAACAAACAAACAAACAAACAAACGATGGAAGGAAAAAATAGAGAGTGAAGAAATAAATGAAAGAAGGAACACCTAGAAAGAAAGAAAGAAAGAAAGAAAGAAAGAAAGAAAGAAAGAAAGAAAGAAAGAGGCATAGAACGAGATAGAGACAAACAACCAAACAAACAATGGAATAAAGATATGGTATTAAAGAAAAAGAATTAAATGAAAGAAAGAAAAACTTAGAAGAAATCAAAGAAAGAAAGAAAGAAAGATAGAAAGAAAGAAAGGAAGAAAGAGAAACAAACAAACAAACGATGGAAGAAAAAAATAAGGTATAGAAGAAACAAACTAATGTAAAGAAAGAAAAGAGGAAAGAATGAAAAAAAGAAAGAAAGAAAGCATAGAAAGAAAAGAACCAAAATCACTGAAACAAAGAAGGCATGGAAAGAAAGAAAGAAAGAATGAAACAAACAAACGAAGGAAGAAGCAAAAAAGAAAGAAAGAAGCCAAAGGAAAAAAAGGAAAGAAAACGGAGAAAGAATAAAGAAAGAAAGAAAGAAAGAAAACAGCACATAAATGGAGACGGATAAGAAAAGGAAAGACCAAGTTAGTAAAGATGAACAAACAATGAATGTTTGACCGATGTGTAGCAAATACGCCTAATCAACTAAATTGCCTAAATAAATTAGTTTCACGACACTTAAACAATGAGCCAGCCGCAGCTGAACTTATTGAATACTTACACACATTTCTCAAGTGTCGTTGTTAGTTTACTGCTAAAGAAAATATCTGGACCTCACTTGGCCATGGTCTAGTGCCAGTAAAAAGTTAAGCTTCGTAAATACTGATTCGTTTAAAGAAGCACAGAAAAAAAATGTCGAAATTCTCATTATTAAGGTCCCATTTCTGTCACTGCATGTTTAATTCGATACTTGTTATCCAAAATATTATTATCCGGTTGTTATAGCGATAACTGCTTTTATACGGAAAGATTATGACAAACAGTAAATAAAACATCAGGAAATAGAAACGTTTCCAAAATAACCATCATGAATTCGGCAACATTGGGATAAAGATAATGCCTGATCACTGATGGTTATGTTAAAACTTGGAAAGAAAGAAAGAAAGAAAGAAAGAAAGAAAGAAAGAAAGAAAGAAAGAAGCAAACATAGAAAAAAGGTATTGAAGAAAAAGAAACAAAGGAAAGAAAACCTAGGATAAAAGAGGAAAGAACGCCTAGAAGAAAGAAAGAAAGAAAGAAAGAAAGAAAGAAAGAAAGAAACAAACAAACAAACGATGGTAGGAAGAAATAGAGATTGAAGAAATAAATGAAAGAAAGAACGCCTGGAAGAAAGAAAGAAAGAAAGAAAGAAAGAAAGAAGAAGAAAAAAGAAAGAAAGAAACCAACAAACGATGGTAGGAAGAAATAGAGACTGAAGAAATAAATGAAAGAAAGAACGCCTCGAAGAAAGAAAGAAAGAAAGAAAGAAACAAACAAACAAACAAACAAAGAAGAAAGAAAGAAACAAACAAACAAACGATGGTAGGAAGAAATAGAGACTGAAGAAATAAATGGAAGAAGAAACACCTAGAAAGAAAGAAAGAAAGAAAGAAAGAAAGAAAGAAGGAAAGAAAGAAAGAAATAGAATGAATGAAAGGAAAAGAGGGGGATAGAAAGAAATAGAAAGAAAAAAAGAATGATAGAAAGAAAGTACATGATTGAAAGAAATAGAATGAATGAAAGAAAGAGAGTGGAATAGAACGAGATAGAAAGAAAGAATGAAAGAAAGAGCATGATTGAAAGAAATAGAATTAATGAAAGAAAGAAAGGGAGAACGAGAAAGAAAGAAAGAAAGATAGAAAGAAAGAAAAACATTGAATGAAATAAGGAAAGGAGGATAGAACGAGATAGAACATTTTTTTTTCTTTATATTTGGTGTCATAATCTGTAGATGAACCAATGCTGTATAAATCACACAAGTTTCATTCAGACATACCGTTGGCATGTTTTCTTCATGAGTGCGATATTTGTTATGGACGACGGGGAAAGAGGTCTTGGAAAATGTGATACACACGGGACATATTGAAGGCAGGAAGACAACCTACCGAGCGAGCCTGTATAAATGGTTGGCAGAACAGAGATTAGAAACGATAGCAAAAAGACAAACTTTAATAAGAGCTACAAATGACAGGAAATATGGAGTGCTATGATCGCCTAAGTCCTGAGTTGACACGAAGCATAAAAGATGCTATTTGTGCTTCACACCAAGACAAGGACTTCCTATATACCTTGGCACCATGGAGGTGGCTAAGCCTTCCCAGCGTTTGAAAGTGCTTAAAACAGGTATACACTGTTTTCCGAGGCACCTCTTGCCTTGAATACATCCTGTCAGTCTCAATTTTTCTCGGCAATCTTTCCATATTATGTCAACAAGAAATTTCAGACATTTCTGATTTTAAATTATAAGTGACGTTTTTGTTTTTATTTTCTGTAAAATTTTGTCGTTGCTCACATGTTCAGTCTATGGTATCCTCAGCATCTTTCTGTAAGACAACATTCATGTTGTCTAGATTATCTTCTTTATTTCTGCCTTATAGAAGGACTGATATTACATATCTGTTCAACACACTATTTTTTTTTAGTTCTAACGAAATTCCCTTTCTTCATACAGGGAATGGGCGTTCATAGTTCTTCATAACTTCCTGTTCTTTGTAGCTTTTAGCAAAGGTTATTTTTTTGCTATATTTCTAATCCCAGTTCTGTTAACTATTTACACAATGGACATCAGGCAGGTTGTCTCTGCCCCACCTATCTTCAATATGTCCTGTGAGTATCAATTTTTCTAAGCCCTCTTGCACTAGACATTCCAATTGCCTTTTCTGATGCAAATATAAGTGTCCGTTTCGTTTCTATTTTTGTGAAATTTCGCCGTTTCCCATATTGAGTTTGTATATATATATATATATATATATATATATATATATATATATATATATATATATACTACTACTACTACTACTACTACTGTACTGATGCGGCATTCACCCTGGGCGGATTGAGCCGGCTTCTTCCTGTTATGAGAAGAAGATTCTTGGGATAAATTACAGAAGTAGGGTACCCAGGCCTACTTGGATAACGTTCTTGCTTGCCGCGGGATTCCCACAGACGCAGAGACAGGAACGACCAGAAGTCGCCGGTTACCGATGCAGACGCTCCTTGGATTTTCACCAGAGCCCTTGTCAGACCTGTCCGCCTTGGGTGGCCCTACCAGGAACGAAGTTCCGGGCGGCATAGCTCTGACACTACCGTTTACACCCCGCCCCCCAGTGACTGTGAGGTAAGGGTTGGACTTTGGGGCTTACAGTACCAGGTGTTCCCAAGCGGTCCCCATCTAATATATATATATATATATATATATATATATATATATATATATATATATATATATTCATCAACGAAAACAAATATTTGTCCTCTTTATGGAAATGAAGATCGATAATTTTGAACAGTTTCGATAAAGATCGATAATTTTGAACAGTTTTCGATCGTGTTTGTTTAATCGCTAAAAATCTCGGATTTCCGGCATTTTTAGCGATCTGTCAACACAATGTAATTGTCTCTTTTTTTAATCTTTCAAAAGCTGATTTAAAGTTGAATTATGCTGATTTGAAACAAATATTACTTTTAATTTAAAATAACACAAAAGTGCACTTTTTAAAATAGAAGTAGGTGTTTTGATTAGTTGTTAACGAATTGACAACTGGACGTTTATCTATTATTTTCTACGAGGCACATATTACACGAGGGATATAAGTGAGCTCCATTTTATATATTTTTAACTACCCAGAAATCTTTAAAAATTTGGAAAATATACTCGTAATCTAATGTTTTATTGATTTTTAGGTACTTTCGCTCTAAATTTATTATAGTTATAGCAATTATTTTCCGATAATATCGTGTATGGACAGCCGTATTTTAAAATGGGCAAATTTAAATACACAGAAAACATTCATTTTTTTTAATTACTGGTGATCACTTAATTGTAGCATTTTTTCTATTTCTCATTAGTAAATATAGTTTTTAGTCAATAACTCTATCACCTAAGCGGTACAAATTAATGCAAAATTTTAAATTATTATAATTAAAATTTAAAAAAGAACAATTAAAACAGTTCCTGTAAAAATTCATTATTTCTCGAAGAAAAATGTTCTTAACACAATAATGTTCATAATATACATTTATTCATAAAAGCAATTAAATGTTTTCTAATTAAATAATGTCTTAGTTTTATTGCATTATTTTACGATTTGAAGCAGATTTTTGGTAAGTACCGATCATGTTTAAAAGACAAATAAATTAATGATTCAAATTCTCCAAAGGTTTCTGATAATATAAGCATTAAGCAGTAGCAAAATTAATTTCTCGAAATTTCAAAAATTAAACAAGTGCGGAGAGGGTAACAAATGTAAAAAATATTTTTGCCAAGATTTTCAAAAAAAGAAACATTTCTAAAATAATTCCATTCATTTGTGAAGAAGTTGTGAAAGTTTCCTTAAAATACGACAAATATTTAATTTTTGCAAGCATTTCCAAATCAATATATTCTCCTCGCAAGGAAGATGTTAAAATTTCGTATACTAATTTAGGCTATTGTGATGACGCAAAAAAAAAATATTTAACCAAAATTTCGAACGATCGAAAAAGAATAACGAAATAGAATTTAATTATCAAAATATAGTTTTTACTCTCCTCTTTATAATAACTTAAACATTCTCACGATAAAACATTTTTTTTTATTAATTTTGGGACATTTTTTTTCAATATGGTATGCTCATTTTTTAGCGAATCTCTGGGGGCAACTATTTAATTACAAGGAGGCAATAGTTTATTTCCTGTATTGAAATGGGAGCGGATTTACATTACAATCTAATTTATTGCCGCGTACTTTTAATATATTGCAATCAGCTAGAAAATTGAGAAATATTTTCTTAAGTATTCACTAACACTTGGAAAAAAGTTATGTCATTGGGTATCACTAATAGAAAACCATATAATTCTCATCGCTTTTATTCTATTCGATATGTCATATCATTTGTTGGTTGTAATCTTTGATAAGGAAAAATAGGAATGTTTATCTTTTGACTGACAACTCGCCAGTTTTAATTTGAATATGTTCTTTTGTGTATGCAAGATAAAAACCCCCACAAGCGCTGAATGCGTGGTTGATCAGCATTTAATCTGTGGGTAAGTTTGGAAAATATAAAATACAATAGAAAGAAAAACGAAAATGCAATGCAGAAACAAAGACAGTATTTAAAAACAAGCAAAGATAATCTTATTTAAGGATTGCATGATCATTAGGATCATGCCGGGGATTCAAGTCGGAACACATTAAGACAAGTACTAATGACAATAGCAAAAGAAATCAACACGAGGAAGGAATGACGAGACAAAAAAATGGGCGGCAAGTAATATACTTGACCTATTAGAGCAGAAGCAATAGATATGTCTAAGAAATAGCAGACATTACCTATGGGTAAAGAAAAACCATCAGAAATCATTGAAATTCGTCTAAAGCGGAATAGCTGAGGAAGGAAGAGGCAATGAAATTTAAAATTTAATTTTTAAAATTTAAATTAATTTTAATTAATTAAACGTTAATTTAGGTAACTCCACGAAATCGCTAAAAAAGAGCATAGTCTAATGAAAAAGACGCCAAACTTTATAAAAACAAAATTTTATCGTCTCAATGCTTATGTTTTTATGAAGAGGAAAGACCAAAGTTTTCTTTAATTATTTTTAAAAATTTTTCCTTCTTTTTAGAATATTCTAAATTTTGATAAAAAAAAACCTTGTTTCTCTTTGTACCAACCGCAGCTAGTAAATAACATAGACAATATTTAACACGTTTTTTTTTGTATTACACATATTAATTTGGAAAATCTTGCAAAAATAAAAATAATTGTCAGATATTAACGAAACTTTCAGAACCTATTCACAGATGATTGAAATTATTATACATGTGTTTTGTTTTTTTTTATTAAAGTCATGGAAGAAATTTTTTTTTTATATTTATTAACACCCCCATAACTAATTTTATGAAAAACTCTAGAAATTCGAGCGCATCAACTTTAGCGATTACAATAGTTAAAAGCACAAGGATTTGAAGAATGCAAATCATTTTTTTAATTGGATCCGCGGTACCTGAAAATCAGCTCTGAATTGTAACATACAAAACTCAATAAAACAAAGATACTATTTAATTTCAAATACTTTTATTTGTTTTTAGTTGTTTTTATGAATATGGACAATATTTTCTGAAAGCAAAAAAAAATTTCAATGAGAATTGAATTTTTAATACAATTATTTGTTATTTCTTTAATTAAAATAGATTTTTACATTAAGTTTTTAAAAATATTATAAAATTAGTTAAAAGCCACGTCAACTTTTCTAAGTGTCCTTATGAGATTGTCATTGTCTAGCGCTTTGAAAATTGTATCATTTGTACCAATCAGAAGATCCGCAGTAATTAAGAAATGTAATTTTGTGTTTATAATCGGGCGGTAATTATAAAGTACGGAAGACCAACCAGAATACAATTTAGTTGCATTATTTGAGTTCAGCATTGTTCCCCGCTGTTAAGGCCTTTACTTTTGCGAAACACGTATGGAGAAGTTAATTTGATTTTTCAATTTCAACTGAGAAGGGTACCTATAAGTATCAGTATCATCTTATGAAATTAAACTACTGCTAAACTTTAATTTATATGATCTTATTTTTATATTAAACTCACTCTTAACAGTTTTATTTTTAATTTCTTTATATTTTCCATAAAGCATCGTAAACGTAAAGATGAAAGCTAAGTACAAAAAAAATTTAAAAATTAGAGCGCTGAAAGTTTTCCTTAAAAGTAACGAGGTAAATGATTTGTTCACTTAAATCTAAATAATTTCACTTCCTTCCATCCGTAGAAAGAATTATCTTCCCGTAAGTTATCTAAACCTCATGAAAATGTCTTTCGTCGCCTGTCAAATGACGCGAAAGGTTATGACCTGCTTTGTTTTATTTTCAAATTACATTTTTTCGGCGCAGAAGCTAAGTTAAGCTTGGTTCAAAATATTCTAAATAGACATTATAATTTCTGATTCTATTAAAATACGTTTTGAAAAAATGATAATTGATTTTTAAAAGAATATCAATATCAGATTTTAATCTTTTTTATAAAATTGAAAAAAAATGATTGAAAATGATGGATTATTTGTTCTTTTTTTTTGACAAAAAAAAAGATTTTTAAAGAAAATTTCATGCTACGAACGATTAAAAAATGTAAAAAAATAAACAAAAATACTTTGATCTTTCCACTTTATTAATAATATGAACATTAGGCAATAAAATTTTGTTTTCATCAAGTTCGGCGTCTTTTTCATCATGCTATGCTCTTTTTGTTTACATTTCGTAGAGGTACCTAAGTTAATTCATTAAAATTAATTACACAATTTACATTATTCGGTCGATTGTCCTCATCTTTGTCGCCATATTTATTATAACGTTTCGACCGTTGTATGCTCCTGCCTTTTTCAAGTGATTGGAATGTCGAACTGAACCCTTTATTTCGCTCACTAGGGTAGAAATGTTCGAGTTCCACGTGCCATGTTTTAATGGATGTCAGTTATCAGTTATCACCTGTTAATTCTCTTCTCCAAGTTCTCCACTGCCTTAACCGGGTATTGAACTGACACTCTTTGGGTCCTGTCACTGGATCTAACTAACGCCTTTATCCACTGTGCCATGTGTCTTTGAGGACACATGGCACAGTGGCACTGATAACTGACATCCGTTAAAACATGGCACGTGGAACTAGAACAGTCTGCCCCAGTGAGCGAAATAAAGGATTCAGCTCGACATTCCAACCACCTGAAAAAGGCCAGAGCGTACAACGGCCGAAACGTTTTAATAAATATGGCGGCAAATATGAGGACAATAGTACGAATAATGTAAATAGTGTACATAACACGTGATCTCAGAAATATAAATAGATAGTAAAATTAATTAATTAAAAATTAAATTTAAAATTAAGTTTAAAAGTAAATTTAAAATTAAATTTAATTAAAAAAGATAAATTTAAAAATTAAAAGAAAAAAATTAAAGGGACATTTAAAAATAGCAGGAAAAATATTATCGTTGTCACTAGGATCCAGCAAATCCCAAGTTTTACCCTTGAAGTTTAAATAATTTCATAAACCAGTCTGAATGGAAATATTATCTTGATTAAATATATCAATATCCATGCTACGTGTATATAACAGAACAGACTGAGTTTTATAGCCTTGTTTGCCAACCAGTCAAGAGAAAGAAACTCTGAATTCAAACCAGCCTGAAAAATCGGGGGGAAGAATACACGTAGGCAATTAATAACTCAATACTGTCTGGTATTATCTGGTATCCCCTGCGATTTGCTTTATCTCTTCAAACGTCACATACTTGTATGTCCTTGGGTTGTAGGTGTAGGGAACTGTTGGTGAGGCTTATCGCAAAACATTGCAACTATACCCCACCCATCATCGATTCTAGGCTGACTTCTTTTTTAATATATCAATTAAGATCAAAGAAGACGTTTAGTCCTTTCTACTCACAGATGAAAAAGAGAATTGAAACAACAAATATGATTCTAAAGAACAATGTTGAGAATAACATAGACTGAATAGGTGGGCAATAAAAATGTTTTAGAGAAAATGGAAAGAAAAAAGAAACTTATACTTAACATCAGGAAGAGACGGTTGAAATTTTTCCGGTAGATATTAAGGAAAGAGTGCTTCGAAAATCTGATACCCACAAGACAGATTGAAGGCAAAAGAGGATAAAGGAAAACAACACATAACCTCACTAGTGTGCCAGAGTAAATTGATGGCAGAACAGGGTGTACGAAGGATAACAAAAAAATTATTAAGAGCTACAAAGGACAGGAGATTGTGGAGAGCCATGATCGCTAACAACCTGAAGGGACACGGCACATAGAAGAAGAATGAGCTTGAGTAAACGAATGGCGGAACAGGGTTTAGGAGAAATTACGAAAACACAAAATTCAACAAGAGCAACAAAGGACAGGAGATTGTGGAGAGCCATGATCGCTAACGTCCTGAAGGAACACGGTACATAGAAGTAGTATGAGTTTGAGTAAATAGATGGCGAAACAAGTTTTAGGAGAGATATGGAACTAAGGAGTGTTGTTCATCTGAACACATACCATGAAAAGAGCTATAGAGCAGTGAGAGGCTTGGGACGTCTTGTCTCTGAGAGTGGTGTTGTAGGGTGGGAAAACGTTCGTTACCTACAAGAACACAGATACGCTTTTGAACTCTACTGTAAGTAGAAAGTGAAGAGTAGGCAACTCCTTCCCATATATAGCAGCAGTACTTCATTTTGGGCTTGATTTGGCTCTTGTAAAGCTAAAGGATAGTAGGAGGCGCGGGGTACATGGTCGGGGGATACAGGGGACCGACCATTTTTCTAGCATCTGTAGCGATGGATCTTATGTATGAGTTCTACTCTTTGTTGTGTTTAATCCCCAATAGTCGGTCAAGACAAGGGGTCTCCCTGAGGGGACATCGGTTCATCGCGATCACAAAAGTTCTTGGCCCGATCGGCGATCAAGCAAATTTCTAAATGTTTCAATTTATTTTTTTTTAAGCATTTCACCCCAAGCAAGGCGGGAAGCCACTAAGACGCAAAGGGTTACAGAAAATATAGAGCGAGATCAGATAGGAGTGATAGAAGAGGGTATGAGGAGAAGGGTAATGGATAGATCAAGGCAACTGACATTACATTTGAATAGCTGGAGCTTATAGCTCACAGGGAAACTGGAATAGGGAAGGGAGTTCCATAGGCGAGAGGTGCGAGACATGAAGCTATTAGAGTAGAAGAGACAGCTACATTTAATAGTTTCGACAGTTAATGGGTGAGAGTGGGATGCCAGCCTCGTAGGGCGCTTGAACTCATGAAGTCTTGGAACCAGCGAATGCAGCTCCTCGAAAGAAATTACCATGAAAGTATTTGTAGAACAGACAGAGGGAGGCGACGACGCGCCTGTGAGAAAGTGACTGTAGACGAGATGCCAGAGCAGGGTCAATTATATTGTATATCCGCCTCTGGAGCCTATCAAGAACCCCGAGGCAAACAGAAGGGGCACCAGACCATATATGGCAGCAATACTCCATGCAAGGGCGAATTGTTGATTTGTAGATCTGGAGGATCGATTCCGGGGAGAAAAATTTCCTGGCGCGGCACAGGGAGCCAACTTTCCTTGCGGTGGACGAGGCAATTGACTCAATGTATTTTTTCCATATCAGGTCAGCAGTCAACGTGAGACCGAGCAGCCGCAGAGAGTTGCTCTCGAGAAGTTGAGCATCAGACATTCTAATGGAGGGCAAGGAAGGATCTCTGTGGTTAAAGTTGACCAGCCAATTCATGCCCCTGTTCACAATCGATTGGAGGTCCTTTTCGAGACGCACGGCCAGGTGAGTTTTGTCAGCGAGACTAGATTTGTTTTTGAGGCAGGAATAAATTGTGGTGCCATCCGCGTAGATGCCAACTTGGGAATTTATGGCATCAGGGAGGTCGTTTATGTAGATAAGGAATAGAGTGGGGCCTAGGATGGATCCTTGAGGAACACCTGCGTTCGTGGGATAGGAACTGGAGGAGAATCCGTTGAGAACGACCTTCAATTCACGGTTTGACAGGAATGATTGTATTAGGTCAAACAATTGACCCGTAATGCCATAACCCTGGAGCTTACAAAGAAGGCCGGCATGCCAAACCCTATCAAATGCTTTTGAGATGTCTAGGGCCACGGCACGAGCTTCCCCGTTATTTTGAAGAGCTCGGTAGACAGTTTCAGTGATGGCCGTAAGCACATCAGCTGTAGATCGAGCAAAGCGGAATTGCGACTCCTTATTTTATTCGTGGAAAATTAAGGAAACAAGCAGAAATTATTTTTGGAACATGAAAATCGAACAGCTGTCCAGCCAGCTTCTTTTTTTAATCTAGTTGGGCTGATGTCGTTGCAGAGGTAGGTGATTACAATTTTGATAAATAATATTTAAAGAAATTCATTTGACATTGTTTTCTATCTTGTTTTTTGGCGAAAATTTATAACTTTCTGAATAAACTAATATTTAAATGAATTTAACCTATATATTTCCTATCAAGAATATTGTTTAAAAATAATTCCTCGAAAAATATGTATTCGAATTATAAATTGTTTCAATGAAAATTAATCGAAAGTACAATTATACGAAATGATAATTATTCTAAATACCTATGTTTGAAATACGTGTGTGGTTTTGCTTTGAGAAAGTCAATGCCGATTTACCTAGAACTATTAACGCCCTTGAAGGATGGCATAGGGTTTTTTTTGCAGCAAGTATCATCCTATCATCCCTCAATATGGAAATTCTTAGACGCTCTTAAAAGAGAAGAATTGAAAGAAATTCATATTGCAAAAGAGCAGGTTGCCAAAATATAAGGAGCGCCAATAAAGACTGCAACGTAAATGGTAAACTTCAAAAATTAATGGCATCGTTTAACGAGTACTCTTCAGTATTTGACTGTTTGCGTGCAGTATCATATTACTTAAGGTTATAAGGGTTTTTTTTCTTACAAAATAGTCTTATTGACGATATTTGGATTTCGAATATTGATCATTTGTGCAATTCCTCTTTTCATTTTTACATTTTTATTGCAATAAAGAATTTTGCATTTCGAATAATTATCATTTACTATAATCGTCTTTTCGATTAATTTTCATTTAAACAATTTACAATTCGAACAAATGTTTTTCGAATAATAGTTTTCAAACAATTATTTAAGAACAATGTCACATAACCATATATTTTATATTCTTTCTAGTAAAAATTAATTACACTCTAATATTTCGTTAAATTTCACTTTCACTTAAATGATAAAAATAATTTATTTCCGAATACTGTAATATGCGAATAATTAGAGGGTACCCTGTAAAAAAAATCATTTTTTTTTATTTTTAATAATATACTTTAATAATAATAATAATAACAACAATAACAATATTGTTTAATCTTTCAGGAATAATTAACTTTGAATAACCTTGAATAAATCTCTTGAATATTCGGGACCTTGAACAATCACTCGATTCTAGTATAATTACTAAACTATAATTGGTTCTTTTATGATTGGTTAATTGCTGTTCGATCTTGTGACTCGCCATTTAACCCTAGAATACTAAACATCAATTAAAGTTACACCACTACTAACCATGGGCATATCATACCCGATTTTTAAAATATCAAAAAAAAATAAAATAAAATATAAATCTTAATTTGAAATTTTTTACATGCAGGCACTTGAAACTTTGTACTTTGAGTTAACATAAATAGGAACTGAAAAACATATTTAGGTAAGAAAATCAGGTACTGAAAATTGTAATTAAAAGTAGGAAATTTTGCACTGGCTACTATGTACCCATGGTTAGTGTTTCAGGTTATTTGCTGACAATTTTCGTCTTTCGTTCTGCTCCTCTTGTATGGCTAAACAACTTACTGATTTTGAGCGTCAAGTTATTTTACTTTTCAAAGAACATCCGACGTAGGGATTGACAGCATGCGCAGAAATTCTTACTGTTTTTTTTTTCAGTCACATCAACCGTTGCTAGTTTTCAACGGTTGTCTCATGTTTTTCTGAATTTACCGCACATTTGCTTTTATATCTTTTCTGGTGAAACAAAACAACTTTCGGAAAGCTCTATGCTAGAATTAGACAAACTTTATTCAGTCTGGCACACATCTGTCTAATCATTTCTAGAACCTGTTTTGTGTTTCTTAGTGTCACTCATCCAAGTAGTGAGGCAGCTCATCTCTTATCCAGGTTGATCAGGCAGAAACTTGAACTCTCAGCAGAGCTTGATCATAAACTAAGCTTCTTTCATATTGACTGATAAACGACAAAAAATTGATTTTATTTGCTATTAATAAAATTTATGAACAGAAATGCCCACGTAGAGATTACAACTTGCTTTTTTTTACTACAAAGCAACTCTTTTGAACAGATTTAATTATAATTCAACATCTTTTAGAAAGTTTCTCTTTTTTTGTCAAATTGTTCCCTTTTTTTTTGGGTGGGGGGAATGATTTTTCCGTTCTTTGCTTTTAATCACTTTCAATGTTTTTGCTTTCATGTCGACTGTTCTACCGTTCTTAGTCTGTCCTCAGTTTAATTTTTTTGTATATATATATATATTTTTACTCATTTTTATTTTATCTTCCTTTATTTTGCTTTCTTTTCTAAAATCGTGTTCCTGGTATTTATTTTTGAGGGTTTTAACTTTATTTTGTTTTATTTTTTCTATTATTCTCCATACAGAAATTTTTATTTTTGACGTTCTGTATTCCTTTCTTTTTCTTTCTTTCTTTTTTCATATTTCTTTCCTTCTTTGCTTTCTTTATTTTCCTTCTTTCTTGCTTTCTTTCCCTTCTTTCTTGCTTATTTTCTTGAGTGCTTTATTTGTTTTTGTTGTGGGGGACCTAGTTACAAATGGAGTCGTCCACACTTATATAATATGGCTACCAACTCTGAGAAGAGGAAGACCGAATGAGAGTCACTGAGTCATGACACCACTGAGAGAAAGTACTCTCCAGTCCACATTTACCTTTGTACTACGTTTCCGAGACTATACTATTTAACCTTATATCCGAGCCCGTGTTATCTGTCTATGGTTCTACACCATAACACTTGTTCTTTGTTTTTCTTTGTATATACTTCCTTTCTTTTCTTTCTTTTATATTTCTTATTTTTTATTTCTTTCATTCTTGTTTTATTCTTTCTTTTTCTTTCATTTATTCTTTCATTATTGGTTTATTTATTGGTTTATTGGCTGTAGAACAGTCTACCCCAGTGAACGAAATAAAGGGTTCAGTTTGACATTCCAACCACCTGAAGAAGACCGGAGCGTACAACGGCCAAATCGTTGTAATAAATATGGCGACAGAGATGAAGACAATAGTCCGAATAATTTAAATAATGTACATAATACCTCATCTCAGAAATATAGACAGATATTCTTTTATTCATTTATTCTTTAATTTATTTATTCTTTCATTCTTGATTTATTCTTTTATTCTTTCATTCATTTATTCTTTCATTCTTGCTTTTTCTTTTTTTAATTGATGCCTTCTTCCATTGTTTTTTCTCTCTTTGCTTTCTGCATTTCTTTGCCTTTTTTATTTCTTTATTTCACCCTTTCTTGCTTTGACTTTTTTGTTTGTTTGTTTCTTTCTTTCTTTCTTTCTTTATCAACTACTCTTTGTTTCTTTTTTCTTTTTCTTTTTTTTTGCTCTTTCCAACAACTTAATTCTTTTGTTTTTTCTATTTTTCCATATTTTTCTTCTCTTTCTTTCTTTCTTTCTTTCTTTCCTTCTTTCTTTCTTTTCCTTCTGTCACTCTTTCATTTTTTCTTTCACTACCTTTTTTCTTTCTTTTTTCTTTTATGTCTTTCTTTCTTTCATTCTTTTTTCTTTCTTTGCCTTCTTCATTTCTTTGCCTTTTTCTTTCTTTGTTTCTCCCTTTCTTTGTTTCTCCCATTCTTTGCTTTCACTTCTTTCCCTTCACATCTTTCTTTCTTTCTTTCTTTCTTTCTTTCTTTCTTTCTTTCTTTCTTTCCACGTCTATTTTGTTTTATATTTTTGCTTTTCTCTTTTGTTTATTATCCTCTTTGCTTGCTTAAGTGTAAAAAAAAAATAATTTAAAAAATTAACAGAAGACATGTTCAGATGAATTGCTCTATATTCGGATATGAAATTTCCGTTCTAATATCCTGCCTGACAATCCACGTAGGTACAAAGACGTTTCTCAATATTAGCCCCTCAATCATTAAAAACATCACTCGTATTTGTTAAAAAGACTGAATGCCTCAGCGTCTCAGATCAAAGAAGGCATCCAGATATCGTTTGCTTGAAATATCACGAATAAATCTATAAACGGATAAGTTGACAAAAACATCGCTCCAGAAGACAGAGATAAAAGTTTTTGGTGACGTAATTGTAAACTACAATTTTTCATTGGTTAAAATCAAGTGCTAAAATGTCCTGATATCGGCACCTTAACAACATAATTGACATTTTCTTTCTTTTTTTTTACTAACATTAACAAAATACAAGGCCTAAATACCACTCAAGGTAGAGTTTTAGTGTGTTGAGTTGTATTAGCGTAAGAAGAGGAAGAAGTATACGTGCCACTAGGTCAGCATCTCAGTCCCTCCCTTTCACTGTCGAAAATGTTTAATGTTGCCGTCTCTTCTACCCCAATAGCTTCATGTTTAGCACATGCCGTCCGTGGAACTTCTTTCCTCTTACTTGCTTCCCTGATAGCTATAATCTCATATCTGTATATTCAAATGCAATGCCAATCGACATTCCCAGATACCTTGATCTATTCCCCGTCCTTCTTTTCATTATTTTCTCTTCCACACCTCTTTACTCTTGCTCCCACTTTCTGTAACCTCCTCTGTGTTAGTGGCATTCCGGCCTTGCTTGGGGTGAAAAGTTAAAAAAAAAATCTTTCCTTAGATATATTGCATTTTAAGATAACTATTTTAGTAGTTGTGAAATACATGACTCTGAACGATCAATTATTTCTGAGTTTTGAAATTCAAATGTTATGAGGAAGATATTATCTTAGCAACTAATCAAATATGGTAGTTATGAAGAAATGTGAAATACACTAATATACGACAACGGACAACACAAAAGTGAATGAAAGCGAGCCTACTCTGATCGGGATTCATACAGCGCTATATCATGCATGGAAACGTTCTCAACTGCATGCTCAGCTGCTATAGCCCACAGGAATGACTTCTTCCAGCTATACCAGAGCGACTGGTTCGATTGTAACATACATCTCTTTGTCACTGCTCGTAATGATTGCAAGCGGGTCCTTAGAGAAGCGATGCTACTGTTTGCTGATAGAATGAAACAACGTTTAGCTTCTCACAAGTTCAGATCTAGAGATTATTAGCGTCTCTGCATGTGTGTGCTGAACAACAGCAAATTCTCAGTACCTCCTCTTTTCAGTCAATTTGAATTTCTGACATCTGCAGCAGATATGGTTGAGTACTTTGCTTCCAAGTCCACATTCGAATCATCTGGAGTAACCCTGCATGATTTCTCTCCACTTCGCAGGCTCTACTGAGTCATTGGTTAATAAATTTTAAATTAAACTCCTACAAGGCGAGTGGATATGATGAGATCTCTGCCGTCTTCCTAAATATATGAGCTCCCGAACTGATTCCAGTTCTCTCC
This sequence comes from Acanthosepion pharaonis, assembly GCA_903632075.3. Lineage (NCBI taxonomy): Eukaryota > Metazoa > Mollusca > Cephalopoda > Sepiida > Sepiidae > Acanthosepion > Acanthosepion pharaonis. Next base: position 788,070 of record CAHIKZ030000881.1, read on the forward strand.
AGACTCTTCAAGAATTACCTCACTGCTTTGTGGATTCCATATTGTGTGGAATCCTCATTTGTATTTCCTGTTTTTGAGATATTCTGGAGAACCCTTTGATCCTCCAAATTATTCCTTGTTAGTCTCTTGCCGCTTTTCGGTCAAGTATTGAAGACTCTAATTAATGCTGAACTGGTTAAATATCTTCAGTATTTACATTAGTCGGACTATTGTCCTCATCTTTGTCGCATATTTGTCACAACCTTTCGGCCGTTCATACCCAGTTGTCCTCAAGGACACATGGCACAGTGGATAAAGGCATTGGTTAGATCCAGTGACAGACCCAAAGAAGGTGAGTTCAATTTTTGGTTAAGGCAGTGGAGAACTTTCAGAGGGAAAATTAGCAGGAGATAACTGATAACTGACATCCATCAAACATGGCACGTGGAACTAGAACAGTCTACCCCAGTGATCGAAATAAAGGGTTCAGTTCGACATTCCAACCACCTGAAGAAGGCCGGAGCCTACAACGGCCGAAACGTTGTGACAAATATGGCGACAAAGATGAGGACAATAGTCCGACTAATGTAAATACTGTACATAATATCTCATCTCAGAAATATAGACAGACTCTGGTTAAATATCTTACTTCTCACGACCTCCTCTCGGTCTAAAAATATGGCTTCAGTTATGTCGTGTCTAGCACTGATGTATTAACTGCCATCACTGAATTTCTATATCAAGTTTTAGATAAGAACGAAGAACCTCGAGCTAAGGCTCTAGATATCTCGAAGGTGTTCGATAAAGCTTGGCATACTTTGCAAGCTTCAGGGGTACGGTATTACAGGACGACTATTTGGTTTAATCCAATTCTTCTTATCAAATAGTGAAATAAACATCGTTTTGAGCGGGATCGCTTCCAGATCATTTCACACGGACGCGGGTGTCCCTCAAGGCGCTATGCTGGATCCTACGCTGTTTCTGATCTTCATCAATGACCCTTCTCCGATGTCATCAGTTCCCAGCTAGATATTTATAAAGATGAAAATACCATTTACACTTGTTTCAATGGAAAATACGTCAGATCTGAGAAAGTAAACCTCGGAGCTGTTCTTGAAAAGGGCCTCCACTCAAAGGTAGATTGGGACAAGAAATGTAAACTGTAACGTCTCCAAACAAAACTGCTTTCAGTTAACCACTGCAGAGAACCTTTTCTGCCTGGTTGACGCTAGACACCAGGAGAGCAACACACCGCACCTCACGTTTTCCACTGACATGAAGTGACGCGACTACATCGAATTAATAGCTATATCGACTGCATGGAACGTTTTATCACCATGTCATGCCAGAATTTTTTTTATCGTCAGCAAAGTGCAAGATGCATATTAAAAAATCTACTATTTTTCTGTTCATTGAGTAATGTTGTCATATCTAGGCTGATGCTCTAGTTGTACATTTAAAGATTCTTGACAAAATCCGAAGAAGGATCTGTAATGTAATCGATACCTATCAGGCATCTCGATTTCAGTGAATTTCTCACCAGCGTGACATGGTTACCCTCTGTCTTTTCTACAAATATATTCATGGCAACCGCTCTGTCGAGGTTCTTTTTAGTTTGCAGCCGTCACTTGTACTCCAACACTTCCTTTTCTCGCACATCTCACCGGTGAAACTTCCTTTCGTTTCCTTGCTTCTCCAAAAACTACATCTTCAAACATTTAAATGCAAAGCTAATCGCCATCTTATGTCTTTTTGAACACCGTTCGTATTTTGTCCTTTCATCAATTCTTCCTGTTCTCCGTCTTCTCTTTCACTTTCATTCCCTGTAAACCCCCTGCGTACTAGTGGCATTCCTGTTCATCTTTTCCCTTTCCTCAATCCTCCCTATTCTCAGTCTTCTCTTTCAATTTCACTCTCTGTAACCCTCTGCGTACTAGTGGCATTACTGTTAACTTTTTGTCCTTTCCTCAATCCTCCCTATTCTCAGTCTTCTCTTTCAATTTCACTTTCACTTCTTATATCCACCTTGGGTACTAGTGACATTACCGCCTTGCTTGGGGTAAAATTATTTAGATTTTTATTAACTTTCCAGATACGAAACTGGGCAGAAGTGGATTTAAAAGTGTAAAAAGAAGCTTTGATGTGTTTTCTCCCTTTCTGTGACAAACCGAATAAAATGCTGGCTTTTCATACAAAGGAGGGATGTAACTTTAAACCCTACCAGAGAGCATATTTTCTTAAGTTTTCTCGATTGGCCAGTTCGATATACGTAATACGAACTATTTAGAATAAAAACGGGATTTCAAATACCGATATACAATAATAATAAATTTGAAGGCGAGACCATTGAAAGTAGAAGACAAAGTCCTGAACTATGTAAGGTCTTTCACCTATCTTGGTAGCATAGTCAACTACAGTGGAACTTTAGATGATGAAATCATGCATCGGATTGCGAAAACTACCAGTGCTTTCGGCAAACTTCGCCATCGCTTGTGGAATGAGCGGGGTATTCGACTGGATTCGAAAATTCGGGTGTACAGAGCTGTTGTACTTGCCATCCTTTTGAACGGCTCAGAGTCGTGGACTCCATACAGGTACCATATACGCCAGCTGGAGGTTTTCCGTAAAAGCTGTCTGCGAGCAATCCGTCGAGTTAACCTTCACGATAGGACATCTAACGTAGACCTATTTAACAAGTGTAATATTGGAAGGATATAGACTTTTCTCATACAGTCTCAGTTACGGTGGACTGGTCATGTCTTCAGAATGTTTGATGACAGGAAACCCAAGATCGTAATGTAGAGCCAGTTAGATCAGGGATACAGGAATGTAGGACGCCCTTGGCTAAGATAGAAAGACAAGCTGAAAAGCAACTTGTCAACTGTCAATACACCACATAACACCCTTGAGCGCTTAGCCTTGGAGCTGGTACATTGGAGATCAATGTGTTTTAGTGGACTCAGAAGTTTTTAATCTGCTTGTCTGAAGCATCTTCAAGAAGCGAGAGCAAGAACTAAAAGGTCAGCCAATCTAACAGTGATCTCTTCTTACAATCCTCACTCTTGCTCCATATGTGGCCTCCTTTGTAAATCACTAGCGGCTCTTAAGTGCCACTTACGCTTATCGCACAAAATTTCATAACTGAATCAACTAAGCTGTCATATCCTCATACGTCGAAACCGACGGGAGAGTCCATTATGTATGTATGTATGTATGTGCTTTGCGAGAGATAATGAGTTTTCGTGAGTGTGACAATATAAATATTTGTTTGTTTTTTTAATCTACTTTTAACTTTTTAAAATGTTCTTGTTTATTTGTCGCTTTTTCCTGCAGAAATCTTCATAAAACTGAAAGTAGTGATTTGAATAGATAAAGACTTATTTAACGTTATCTTTACGGTGAAGCATTTATGCAATTTAACTTCTGTAACTAAAGTTTTTCCCCTTTTGAAAATTATGATTTCTAATAGGAATCTCTTACCTCCATTTTCACACTCACAAAAAAAACATTCTTATGTTTTAAACTAAGCCATATATTTTTTTTCTTCATTATCTTCACTTATTACCTTCTTCCTGGTTTTAAATTTTGAGTTTTCCTTCTTATCTTTAGGATATAGGCGATCATGGCTCTCCACATTTTTCATTATCTGTGAATGGCTTTCACATTTTGGAAAAAAGTAGATTACATTTATATTCTCCACAGTTCTGAATTCAGAATAGTATTTTTCTCTTCACGACGTACGAGATCATGGCTCTCCACTGTTTTCTTTTCTTCTGTGAATTGAATAGATTTCTTAGCAAAGGAACAGTTGAGATGTTTACTACTATATTCTCTGCAGTTTTGAATTAAGGATATCGCCAAGAGTGGCTATTAAACATGGCCATATATCGGGTGTAACAGCAAAATTGTCCAAATCATGTAACAGCAAAATTGTCCATCCCACAAAATGTTTAATATCCAACAAAACGCTAAACTGACTTTCTTGGCGCCATGTTTCGTAAGAATCAGAGAAAAAACCCTTTGAGTTATTTAGCTAAGAATAGAGAAGGTTAAAATTGTTTCTCGTCAGAATTACTGTCTTCCCAAATGAGCAATGGTGAGAGAAAAACGATCATTTAAGCCTTCAGTAATGGAGAAGCCTTCAGTAGGGAGAAAGACTGGATCAGGAGATCACAAGAAGAGGGATCATCATTTCAACCTAGAGCCAAAAAGATCAATTAGAAAAATAACAAATCCAATGATAGCAAGTAGGACATGTGAGAGAGAAGTTCCTGCTATGACTGTCCAAATAGCAATGAAAAAAGACTTAAAAATGAAATCGTACGTAAAACGTGTGAGGCACCCTGTTACACCGGAACAGAAACTTAGAAATTTAGAGAGGGCGAAGATTGGAAAATGATCCTAGAATAATATATATATATATATATATATATATATATATATATATATATATATTTCAATTCTTCATGAGCTTCCGATACTTAGCTATGATTAATGTCGTTTTCGTTTATGATCGATTTCATCACGTTTCTTCTGTTATATTGGACAGTAATTATGCATTCTTATTGCTCAAGGTAGTCTTATTAAAACCTCGGTGAATTCCAGTAGCATATCTTTAATCATTTCTAAGATACAACGGTTAAAATCTTAATCTAACAATTAGACTATTTTGCTGTTACACGATTTGGATAACTTCGCTGTTACACGCTGTAGGCTGCTTTGTCCATAATATTTAACCTTTAGATGGGCAAGTAGAGAAAATTAAACCTACTTTTTCAAACGGCATTATTAAGAACTGAACGCTACAGAACAGAAGCCGGGACACCGATGTGCTGGCCCAACTAACTTCCCGAATTGTTGACGGCTACGCTAACCGGCCAAGTTAAGCAAATGGACTTTACCCGTCCAAGTTAAGCAAATGGACTTTACCCGTCCAAGTTAAGCAAATGGACGCTACCCGTCTAAGTTAAGCAAGTCGACGTGATGTCACCATAATTTCCAAATGTGTTGATTATTCTTCAAAATAATACAGTATTTTGAATGCTAATACACAACCTACGTGTTTGTCCTTTCATTAAGATCTCGATTTCCTAAATTAATTCTTACAACACTTTTAATATTCAAAAAAGATAAATTTAGACTGCATATCTCTTTGACGAACCGAGAGAAAACGGTTATAATCCTAACTGGGAATATTTCGTTCAGTCGCAGTAGTCTGCGATATTGCAAGTACGAATAAACGTTTATTGCGATTTTTGCAGAATTCTCCTATGACTTCATAACGTACTTAACGCAATTCTCCGCAGAGATATATAAAAAGTTCTGAGAGAATCGAATGATAAAGTGATCTTACAAATGGCAGAACATAGCGGGAAAAAAAGTATAAACATTTTTAATAGAATTAATGTCGAAAATGATTTTTACGAGGGTAGGTCACGAAGCAATATCTGTTATAATTTAATTTTAAAGTTATTAGCCAGAGAACGGAGGATTTTCTTCGGCTATAAACTATGTTTGTAAGCCCAGGAGAAACCTTTTGGTGCTATTTTCTTTCTCTCTACCTATTGGCAAAATATAACGGGGAAACTCAGTTTTATTGGCAATACAATGATGCCTTCCAAAATTTAAGCAAAGTATTAAGAATCGGGAAAATCTGTTAGAAACAAAAAAAAAAAAAAAAAAAACACACCTAAACTGCTATGTAATATCTTATTTCCTTTGTGACAGTAAATGAACGAAAACTTTTCACACTTGAAGAGTAGAATTGAAGTAACTGTTATGTGTTTCTACAGAAGGATGCTGATTATACGCTGGAGAAAGAATGTAAGAAACGAACGGATTTTAAGGTATACTGAAGAAAAAGCACCCGTGTATTTAACCTTAAAAAACGATAGTTGTATTTTCAGAGACATAAGAGGGAAAGATTGCTTACAGGATTGTGATGCTCCCAGTACATACAGAAGACAAGAGGAACATATTTTTAAATGAGCTCAGCCCACGCAAGACGATAATGCGACAAGGTCGAAGAGGAAAGAGAATGGGAAGATTTTAGTGAGGAGGAGCGAGAAAAGGACAATAAAAGAACAGGATTCAGGAAGTGGGAAATTTCGATTGACATTGTATTTGAAATTTTTAATATTGTAGTTGCCAGGGAAGCAAGAAATCGGAAGGAAGAAGTGTGAGAAAAGAAACTGTTGCGTAAATTGTGATTGCCAATCAAGTATCACGTTTAAATTCATGTAGTCGAGGCCACAAATATAAAAGTTTCTCAGAACATTTGCCATGAAAATCTTACTTATTATAAAACGCAGATTGTGTGCGTGGGTGTGTGTCTGTACGTTTATATATTGGATCGGATTCCCTACATTTTTCAACCGATTTCAACAAAATTTCACAGGACTACGTAAAATTACCTTACGGTGGTTCTGACAGCGCCAAAAAATTGGAAAAATACAATTGTTTTTGCACGAAATCAATTTGAAAACACGATTAAGAGGCATTAATGAAAGGGGGACAACTCATATCGAGTTATACTTATTAATATCGAGTTATCGAGTTATACTTATTATAAAACCCAGGTTGGTTGGTTGTGTGTGTGTGTGTGTGTGTGTGTGTGTGTGTGTGTGTGTGTGTGTGTGTGTGTGAGTTCATTTATATATGGGATCGGATTTCCTCCATTTTTCAACTGATTTCAACAAAACTTCACTTTTTTTTTGGCAGGTAGTGTTTCTTATTGTCTTGCACACTTTTTTCTTTATTTTTACATTCAGAATGCTTTAAAAATTCCATTTACAAGACAATTGTTTATAATAAAATTCTATTCAATCGGTAGACTCATAACGATTGAAAACAATGTTTTTGTTTGAGTTTGGTTTTGACCAATTCGTAAAAAAAATAAAATAAAATAAAACTAATTAAGACAAGCGTGTCCGTCAACCTTAAACAATAATCTTTGTCAATTTTATTTTTCAGTCTTTATGATGGTGGATACTTGATCTATCTCTTACTGTTACATCCCCGGGCAACGCCGGGCTCTACTGCTAGTGTTTGTATAAAAGACAGAGGGAAGTCACGTCAGGACGGTGAGAATATGAGTAAAGTCGAGATGCCTGGTCTGGGACGTTTACATTACAGGCCTCTCTTTGGATTTTGTCAAGACTTTCGCGATATACGCTATTACTCCCAGGCCAGATATGGCAGCATTATTCAATGCTCGAGTGAATAGTAGACTTGTACATGAAAGATTCTGACGACAAAAAACTTTCTGACACGATACAGTGAACCAGCTTTCCTAGCAATAGACTTATGAACTGATTCAATACAGTCACTCGACAACTTATCAGTGGCACATTTGAACATAAGAAGACAAAATGTTGCTCACCTTGAAGTTGTAGGCGTTCAAATGTACAAGTCATTTCTTCTCCCAGTTAACCACTGATTAGGGGTACTTTTCAAGAGTATTTGCCAGTTTTACTCTGTGGGGGTCTGTCAGACTTGCTACTAAGATGAATAAATAGTTGTGTCATTTGCATAAATACCTAGATGGAAACTGATGGGATCGGTGAGGTAATTGAAGATCAGAAACGGCGTAGATCCAAAGATAGAGGCCTGGGGACCCAGGTCATAATTTGAAATGATCTGGAAGCATGGGTATACCACAGGACATTCATTCAACGATTTGGTAGAACGGATGAGTGAAGTTATACATTCATTACATAATACCCTAGACCTTGATCTTCGTAGAAGGCCAGCATGCCAAACACTTTTGAATGTCTTCTAGATATCTAGAGCCACAGCCTAATCTTCGCCAATCTTATCTAAAGCATAATATACAAATCTATTGATGACTATCAACACATCGACAGTAGTTCAAGCGAAACGGATTCCGTATCGGTCTATATATCTAAGATAAGGTATTATGTACATTATTTACATTATTAGGACTATTGTCCTCATTTTTGTCACTATATTTATTACGACGATTCAGCCGTTGTATGCTCTGGCCTTCTTCAGTATCTGTCTATATTTCTGAGATGAGGTATTATTTGCACTAATTACATTATTCGGACTATTGTCCTCATTTTTGTCACTATATTTATTACGACGATTCAGTCGTTGTACGCTCCGGCCTTCTTCAGTATCTGTCTATATTTCTGAGATGAGGTATTATTTGCACTAATTACATTATTCGGACTATTGTCCTCATTTTTGTCACCATATTTATTACGACGATTCAGTCGTTGTACGCTCCGGCCTTCTTCAGTATCTGTCTATATTTCTGAGATGAGGTATTATGTACACTATTTACATTATTCGGAATATTGTCCTCATTTTTGTCACCATATTTATTACCACGATTCAGCCATTGTAAGCTCCGGCCTTCTTTAGGTGGTTGGAATGTCGAGCTGAACAATTTATTTCGCTCAATGCGGTAGACTGTTCTAGTTCCACGTGCCATGTTTAATGGATGTCAGTTATCAGTTATCTCCTGTTAATTCCCCTCTCCAAGTTCTCCACTGCCTTAACCAAGTATTGAACTCACACTCTTTGCGCCTGTTACTGGATCGAACTAAAGTCTTTATCCACTGTGGATTGCGTAATTTTTGTCCCAAACAAGATCGTGCGGAATAAGATGCTTAATCAATTTGGTATTGATTTGAGCCTCGAATATTTTGCCAAAAAGCGGTAAGAGATTAATTGGACGATAATTTGAGAGACGAGGGGGTTGTCCAGAATTCTTAATAAAATGAACTACAGAAGAGGACTTCTGACAATTTGGAAAGCAGGAATCAATGAGACATTTTTTGTAAAGGTTGAAGAATACAACAGCTAGCTCAGTAGCATATTTCTTTAAGACAACTGAAGAGTTTATATCACATCCTCATGCTTTAAGTATAAGGAAACGACAAGAAACTGTTTCATATTTTAAACATTCGGTCCGTTTCTAGACTAAATTTACGCCATTATATATTACGCTACTCTTTTCACGAAAAATATATCCCGCTTGCTATTCGACCTAAGTAATACAATAAAAATCTTAAAGGACATATCAGTATTAATTTAGATTGTTAAGAAATTCTCTAATTTGGACGTGAAACTGAAATGCTGAATGTATTTTCAGCATTCCTTATTATTTAAAACTACTGGATACCTGCCGTCAAAATGGTAGTTGTTAGAAAGTTTTAATAGTGAGATGGATTGAAACAAAGTCTTTAAACAATGTACTGACATTCAATAAAGCGAAGATAAAGAATTGACTAATTAACTAAAATAGAAGCCAATGAACCGTTTAATTAATCCGTTCTCTGTATATCTTTTTAGACATTCAATGTTATCAATGATTCATTGATTACTTTTGGCATCATATGAATCGCTATTTGCTCAGTATCTTTTCATATTAAAAAAAAAATTGTGTTTAATATAACAATAAAGTAGACATATCTCTCATAAGAAAATGATTAGCAACAGAACGACAAAGACGGTGACGAAAAAGACGATTTCAAGACCAAGTTGAAACAGAACGCTCACTTAATAGACAAAGTTATCTGAGTGCCTCACATGAAAGGCTTCAACAAATGAGTCTGCAATCTAAGAAGCATAGAAGTAAAGGAACTGATTAACTGTTCATTTTGCTTAGAAACTAATTTTGTCTAAAGGCAAAATTTCTATTTTATTTTTATGGATTATTAAACCTTACTTCCCACTAAAGAAAATAAATATATATATATATATATAGGAAATATATAAATAGTTACATCAGGAATATGTAAATGAATACATATTGATAATTATTATAGGGTTTGATTGTGCTTTATCATCATTTGTATATAACAATACTAGTGAAAATAATTGTGAAACTTTGCTCGTAGACCAAAAGTAAAGAAATCAGCTCCCATTTCAGGTTACGAGAGAGACTATTTGTTGGAGAGTTTCACTGAGAATCGCTGCTGTCAAGTGCTTTCAGGGCATGTCTGATCGAATGTCTTCGCCCTCGGCAACAAATGATAGCATGCTGCATTTAGTTTCCTTAAGACTAAACTTTAACTTGCTTGAAGCTGTTATTAAACGTGTCTGAATCAGGAAAACCTCGTTGATATCGAATTTCAACGTCGCGAACCGGCCTGACTAAATGATCATTAAGATGTAAATATTATTTTCAACTCCTTATTCAAAAGACAACGTATTTCAACTTTACTTGCTTTGCTTAAAAAATATATAGTCATTTTATTATGCACTAACGGCATGGCCCGGCGTTGCCCGTGCTTGATTCAAAAATCGTGCAATCGCTATCACTTGACTTAAATTTGCCCCTCCTTGTCTTTAAAGGAGTGCCCTTTGCCGTGCTGATGTTGCTACATGCCTTACTTCTCACACTGAGAATTTTTTCTATGCTCTATACTAAACATTAAATCTGTTATGAAAAAAGAACTAAACAAAATGAACACAAAACGATCAGCTTTAAAAAAGACTCATAACAGGAAAAACGGAATGAAAAAAGAATGTTAACAACAAATATTTTCACACCCAACCCAGTTCTGCGGAATCAGAATCAACGTTGAGTTTAAGCAAGCGAATGAGCCAATTGGAGTAAAGTGACATGCAGATTTAAATTTTTCCCACTTGTGACGAATGCAGCTATAGATTTTTTTTTGCATGCTGGTCAACATTCGTGTCAGTCAGATGTTGGCTCTCACGCTGGCCAATAGAATCTTCATGCCTATTCGTGGCAGCCAGCTATAGGCTGTCACTCTGGCCAGTACAAAATGGCCGCAAACTACATGAAAACTGCCGTAGAAGCATGAAAAATCGATTATTTCAACGGTCGATGGGAGTTGGGAAATGCAAAGTCTGTCTTGGCCTTCCCGCTAACTTGAAACATGTGCATGTAAATTTTGGTGCAAATCCGTCGAAAATTGCGTCTGTGCATTCGTTACACACACACACACACACACACACACACACACACACACATATCCTGCCTTTTATAGATAGAGCTTAAAGTACGTAATAATTAGTTAATATTGTTGGAAAGTTATTTGAGGTGTACAAATTTTTAACATATAGTTTTTTGTACCAATCCTTTATACGAGAATTCACCCGATAAAAACTTCAGAGCCACTCAGTAAATAAAAGAATAAGCAAGCGGTTCCTTTTTATTTTACAGCAACGTTCACTCTGTAAAAGGCTCTGGGCCACTCGAAGTATTAGGGTTACGTTAAGGGGTAGTTTATATGCATAAGAGGGAAAGATAAGGGTTAGCTCTAGACGTGAACAGGTTAACATTATAGTGAATAGGGAAATGTCTTTGAAGGAGTCTGTGCCACAGGGCAGGGGTTCGCGGGAAGATGTTTGAACGGAACTTAATTTTCACCATTCCAATGGAATACGGAGGAAATGTGGGCGGTTTGCTATAAGTGGCATGACATGTCCTAGCCATGAAGGTTTGACCTATCACAATCAAGGAATAGTTCCTCGAGCACTTTACATAGAATTATCTATAGCGCAATGAAAGACTCGCCATATCGCGATTATAAGATATATATATATATATATATATATATATATATATATATATATATATATATAGATAGATAGATAGATATAGATATATAGGGTGGGAATAATCTGTTAGAGACGTTTTTGAATCATGACTACAATGTGAGGACCGGGGAGCTCCCGCCCATATATAAAGACAGTACCCTCTATCATTATAAGTGCCAGATCGCGCCCATTTTGGACCTAATCTGGTTCTTATAATTATAGAGGATAACAGGAGGATTCACGTAATTATTAGAGCTGTTAAGGAGTCAATCATTTTACGTGCATCTTTAGTGATGGATCGTATATAATACTTTCCACTTGAGGTTGTGTGTTAGTTTGAGGCCCAATATTCTTACAAGGCACAGTGCCTTCTCGAGGGAACATCCGTTCATCGTGACGGGGTGTAGTTTCAGGATTGATCGGCGGTGATGCAATGTAACTAGTTTAGTTTTCGTGACATTGAATGTAAGCAGCCAATTTTCCCCAACTCCGCGTAAATCGGAAGAGAGGTCAGTTTTCAGTCTCTGATCGTCAAGATCGTCTTTTGAATTCAATATGCCGTGTGCGTGTCTAATCTCCTAGCCCTCCATCCTCGTCCCAAAAATTTAAGCTGTCTCTTTCTGTTGCCTCACTGCAGCGCAAAATATTGAAAGCAGTCCGAGTGGCAAAAACACAAACCGTGTTAACACCATCAACTGAATAAAAATTTCCCCAATCACAGATGCTTTCAGTCTCACAAGACAGGCGCATACCAAATAGATATTAACCAAATAGAAAAATGTTTACGCAAAGCAACAGGTGCCCAGGTCTAACTAAGAACAGCATTTACAACCCTTACCGCAATTAAAAAAAACAAAAAACAAAAAAGCCATTTCGAATTTCTGAGATGAGGATTAATTTACACTTTTTTGTTGCTATTATCACAACGTTTCGACCGTTGCGCCCTCCGACCTTCTTCAGATATTCCTAGACAAGAACAGCAGATTATGAACAATCTCTTCATATAAATGAAAAGAAGAGTTCAATTATAATTTCTCTGTCTATATTTCTGAGATGAGGTATTATGTACACTATTTACATTATTCGGACTATTGTTCTCATCTTTGACGCCATATTTATTACAACGTTTCGGTCGTTGTACTCTCTGGCCTTCTTTAGATGGTTGAAATGTCGAACTGAAACCCTTCATTTCGCTCACTGGGTTAGACTGTTCTAGTTCCACGTGTCATGTCTAATGGATGTCAGTTATCAGTTATCTCCTGTTAATTCCCCTCTCTATGTTCTCCACCGCCTTAACAGAGGTATTTAACTCATACTCTTTGGGTCCTGTCACTGGATCTATCTAACGCCTTTATCCAGTGTGCCATGTGTTCTCAAGGACACATGGCACAGTGGATAAAGGCGACGATTAATGTGAACAAATGATAAATAAAGTGGACAGTGGATAAATATGGCGACAAAGATGAAGACAATAGTCCTAATAATGTAAATATTGTATAAATTCTCTGTAATTGTAACTAATATTAGTCGTTTCGTTATATGGAGATATTCGACATTCATTAACCAAGCAGTCAACGTTGCTTTCTGACGAAAGTTATTTATTTTATATAATATTTATTTTATTTTTTTATTTTTTCAAGAAAATATCTTTCGCAAGTCCAGTGTCTTTTATTGCTCTTTTCAACTTAAACATTTACTTGAAGTAACATCAGTAAACTAACACCAACATCTTCATCATGTCTTTAGTATTTTTCGAGTTACATATGTAGCAATACGATTTCTCACACATTCTTAGGAGATGAATAGATAGATTCTTTTTCCTTTTAAGTCAATTTAATGACCAGCTTTCTCAAGAGTCTTGTCTCCAGCCCATCTTTGAGTAAATTTAATGACCATGATTTTTCAGAAATTCTGTCTCCAGCCCACCTTTGAACTGACAAACATAAAATGTTATAAGTGAGATAGAGTCCTTTGAAAAAAAAGTGGTCATCCAAAAGTTGTTTGGGTGTCTCCTCTCTCCGTTTGATGGATCACGGTTGAACGGAAAGGGGTGGTGGGACCCCAGTCAGTATCCATATTATGGGTAGTGAGTGAAACGGCCAGGAAATCGGTGAGACTGTCAGGCAGAGAGTGTGTGGGAGTCTGTTTTCCGTGCCCAGTGAAAATTCATATCAAAACAAAATTCGCGATGCAGAGGGAAGATATTGCTGATTAAGTATTTAAACCCTATTTTCTTGATTCTTCCAAATCAAATATGTATCTTGAAAAGCATTTGTTTTTATTCTCTATTGTCGTCGAATATTAAGAGAAACCTGTGGAACATAGCAAGCGCTGGTGTATTTACATGCAGCCGACCTCGGATGTCATCACAGCCTGTGCAGCGAAGTGCCGAATCTCATCATCACACATTACACATATTTTATCTATTGCTCTTGTGGAAAGTCCTCAAGTGAAGTTCTTTCTGCTATTTGGTAGAGTTCTTTGTTTCTGATTTTGCAACGCAAGCCACAATGTTAGAAGAAAAATAGCCTTTGCCAAGATCTACAGACTTCACTCTCTCAAAGCCATTGTTAGCCATCAATCTTAGAATGACAGGATTGACAGAAACCTTAAGAAGGCCGGAGACAGAACGGACAAAATGTTGTATTAATAACAACAATGAAGACATTATGTCGAGTGTAAATCATATAGCTATAGAAATAATTAAATCATATTTTAATGTTTCAAAGGCAACCAAATGGAAGACAAGAAGAAACGAATAGAGAATTTACACTCATGGATATAAGAACATCTGGCAATAAAACTTCAAATTCTACAGCAAGACGTTCAAAGGTGATTTGAAATAAACTTACTCTATGTACCGTGTTTCTTCAGAGCGTAGGCGATCATGGTTCCACACAATTTCATGTCATTTGTACCTCTAAAAATATTTTTGTTTTTGTTATCTGTTAAAAATCTTACTCCGTCATCCAAATTCTCAAGCTCTCTAAGTAGGACATTCATCGTTTTCCTCTGCTCTACACCATGACTTCAATACTTCTCATGAGTATCAAATTTTCGAAGCCTTCTTTCATCATTATTGTTGTAAACTAGGGAAGGTCATTGAATAGAATAATCAAACGAAGGTTGGGATTGACCGATAATACTAAGGACAAGAACAAGGCATATAAGATTCGCTAGCGGCGCGTAGAAGTAGTCAACTGCTAGAAGTGAATTCCACATTGAATCTTCACCTGCAGGATATCTACCAACCGCCCCACGCGGTCAGATGTGGCACAAGGCCGAATTTAATGTGAGGTATCCGAGGCCGTAACATTCCACGTAGACGTCGTATAAAATAGGGTCGAGTAGCTGTTTCCCGAGACAAGACTCTGCCCTTCGGCATAGCCTAATATGGGGTTCCTCTCTGCCTGCAAGCAGAGAGTTTGACCAGCACAGCTTGAGACGAATCTCCAACTGCAGACCAACATACAGTATTTACTACAGTATTTATGCGAATGGAGACATAACCATTATTGTCCGTAGGTATGCTACAATAATTATGTAACCTAGAAATTTCAGTCCTCGCTTTCTGATGTTAATTATAAGTGTTCTTTTTTTTTCCTTTTCACTAAACCCTCGTCGTTTCTAGCCTGTTTCTTCCATGCTATTCTCAGTATTTTTCTGTATAACCAAATTTCTAATGCTTAAAACCTCTTTTTCATTTTTGAGGAGCTTATCCAGCATTCACTGCCATATAGCAACACTGATATTAATTTCAGTTCAGTTCAGTACTCTTTGCTTTGTTTCTAACGATACGAATGTAAAAGGCTGATTGCATGAACCTATTACTGCAAGATCTTTCAAAGCAGCTTTAGAATGTAATAAATTTTAAAGTAAAAGCTGTCATTGCAAAGGTGTTTTAAACTTAATCTCAGGATTAAAAAACTGATAGCAAGAATCTATCACTGTAAGAAGGTCTTTCAAATTAAAATTGTATGACCACAAAAATATCACCAAAAAGAATAGGAGGGTGAAAATGTTTGGCAAGCAGGAACCTATAAGCGCCTTGCAAAATAATCTTATCTCACAACAGTAGGACAACAAGAAGCTACAATAAGCAAGGACATCTTTCAAAACGGTTTAAGGTAGATATCAATTCTTAAAGCAAGAAACTATAATCATAGACGCGAGTGCAATATGGTTTAGTGATTAGCTATTTATATAATTAAATGTGCAAAGTTTCTTACGCGAATATTTTATGAAATAATGCTGTGAGAAAGAGTACGTGCGCAAAATAACAAACCAAGTGATTTACAACGCAAGATAACATTTATTAAAGAAAGTTAACAAAAAGAAAATTTTAAAACAAGAGTTTCTTTTATTAGAAGTATACACAACGAAAAGTTCATGAATATGATCGAGTGGGACTTACTGTGTTCGTGTGTTTTAGTGTGAAGCACTCACAGACCTTTTAGCTTCAGCGTGGAAAATTCATATCACCATTTCGAAAGAGGTAAACCCGGAAGTGTTGTGTGTGTGTGTGTGTGTGTGTTAGAGAGAGAGAGAGAGAGAGTTATTTTAGTGTTGATGTGTTTTATATCCATCTGCTGATACAAGATTTATTTGGAGCTAATGTCACTACAATCAGAATCAGTAATACAGCTAGAGAAAAACGTTAGCAAAAAAATTGTAATATGAGCTCTGATAAAAATGGTTCATGAGACATTAGTTTTATAAGTCCCCAGAATTCACTCACCAATATCCCCAAGGACACATAAACCAGTGGATACAAGCGTTGATTGATTGATCCAAAAGTAACTTGAGCCAAAAAGTTGTCAGTTCGCGGGAGAGGGAACGAAAACACAACTTGTGGGAAATTTACTTAAAATCAGATATACGAAAAATTGGCTTGTAGAATTAGAATAATCTACTCACATGGATTAAATAAAAGGGTTAAGTTGAAAATTCCAAGAAATATCACCTGAAGAAGATCGGGGCGTACATCGGTCGAAACGTTGTGAATGTGGTTATAATGATGTGTACAAAAGTCTGAATGTAAATAGTGTAAAAAGGAATTATAATTTTCAAAATAATTTGAATACACAAATAAAATTGACATCAGGAACATACAGCAGCAGAAACATCCCCAAAAACGTTTTAGGGCCCTAATAGTTATGAAAAACGGACGCTATAACTTAGTCGTTTCTAACCTGTTCCTTCCATACTATTCTCAGTATCATTCTGTATAACAAAATCTCTATTGCTTAAATCCTCTTTTTCATTTATGTGGAGCTTATCCAGCATTCATTGCCATATAGGAGTACTGGTATTAATTAACAGTTTAATACTCTTTGCTTTGTTTCTAACGAATACGAATATAAAAAGGCTGATTCCATGAATAACTGCAAGATCTTTCAAAGGAGCTTAAGAATGTAATAAATTCTAAAGTAAAAGCTGTCGTTGCAAACATGTTTTAAGTTTTAAACATCTTTGCAACGACAGCTTTTACGTGTGCCACATCTGACCACCTGGGGCGGTTGGTAGATATCCTGCAGTTGGAGATTCATTATGGAATTCACTTGACTCACTTCTAGTAGTTGACTACTTCTACGCGCCGCTAGCGAATATTATATGTGCTGTTCTTGTCCTTATTTTAAAAAGTGGTGTAACACTTATAAAAGGTATAATATCGACAGGGTTTAATATACTTAAAAAGATATTATTCTGCGAAAATCTGGTTGTATATTATAAGAAACAACCTTTTTATATTCGAGGTGATAAAAAAAATGGCCCCAAACATTTGGCCATTGAATTTATTCAAGTCTTGAAGTAGATATGGTATTCATCAGGAATCAATTCTCAGTCATGTTAAAGAAGTTCAACGACAAACCTTGCGGACAGATTATCGATCAACGAGTCAAGGAACTCTAAAAGAACTCTTTGAAATGGCAGCTTTAGTAATATATAAAAGCCAGAAATGGAGGTCAGTCCTGTCATTAGTCCGTCAGCACACGTATTTCGATAACAACGGATGGACGGAATAAAGCTACTCGAGAATCTTCTATAAAAGGTACAAATGGCTTCTTCCTCAAACGCCATATCCTTTACAAACTCTAAAGCCAATTCCTACAGAATAAAAAAAAAGGGGGAAGTCTATAATCATGTGAAAGGCAAATGGCTACAAATACAAATATTTGTCCGTCGACATTTTGTAATAAGAGTCTATGCAAAGAGAACGATTCTGGGCAAAAGAAATATCTTTAGCTTAAATGTCGAAGCCTCAATAAAAACCATTTGTGATTAAATGCGTATTTGAAAAGAAATGTCTGTAAAAGCAATCTACTGTAATACAGGTACGCCCAAATGGAATGAACATTTCACCTATTTATTCTAAAGATATCGAATAATAAATTACATTCTCTAGCTGTGTTATTAATTGTAAATATTATGAAAGTCTCTGACTTACCATTTCGTCCCAGGGTAAGACGATAAACTACATCCGCGTCCAGGGTAAGACGTCCAGCGTAAGACGATAAACTACATCCGCATCCTGCGTATGATAAACTACATCCACATGCGTCAGATACTAAATCCGCGTCCTGTGTAAGACAATAAACCACATCTGACGTCCATCCGCGGGTAAGACGATAAACTAGGAAAAGACGATAAATCCAGAGTAAGACGTCCAGAGTAAGACGATAATCCCGTATCCTAAACCCGTCCGACAATAAACTACATCCTCGTCCTAGGAAAAGACGATAAACTACATCCGCGTCCAGAGGGTAAGAAGATAAACTACATCCTCGTCCTAGGAAAGACGATAAACTACATCCGCGTCCAGAGTAAGACGATAACCTCCACCCGCGCCCAGGGTAAGAAGATAAACTACATCCTCGTCCTAGGAAAGACGATTAATCAGAAGGTTTTGAGGTCCTAGGAAAGACGATAAACCATCCGCGTCCCTCTTACATTTCTGGTGATTTCCAGGTAAGACGAAACTGCGCTCAGGGCTGGAAAGACGATGTGGTAGCATCCTTGTTAGGAAAGACGGCGTCCAACTATCCACCCGCGCCCAGGGGGGAAGAAATAGTTAACAACAAACTAGGTTCAAAACACTATGAAATTTTAAAAATAGGTTTTAATAATAGCAATACATTTTTGATAAAGATATTACCAGCAGTACATTTCTGAAAAATTATATTACTAGCAATATATTTTTGGAAAAATATTATCAGCAATAAATTTTCTTTTCGGCGTTAAATAACCCATTGAGGTTGATATTCCTTAAAACAAAATAAACCAAAACAAACAAGACTTCCCATTTAAGTGTAACAAATAAAAGGTGGAAGTTTTTTTTTCTATCAGTTGTCATTACAAGATTATTAAATCCGTGAAAGAATTATAGTCCTACCAGGATTCATTATTGGCGGCAACTGTTTGAACAAAATTATACAACAGTTACAATTCTTATAATGGAAAGCTGCCATAACCCACTGCCGCAACAGAACTCCTTTGGTCTTTATAGTCCAATTACAATCAACTCCTGGTTCCCGGGCTTCTACGCTCTTCTAGAAAAAAGGAGAAAACGGTGTGAACCCAGCAATGGAATGGCGTTTACATTATCACTATCGTGGTAAGGATGCGTACTTAGTGGTTATGATTTGTTTTCGTCTGTGGAATTATTGCATCTATTAATATAAAAGTTCATCCTCATTATCAGGGCTGTTCCAACTCGAAGATGCACTAAAATCAGTATGATGATTCATCTTCGGCATGGTTGCTCGTTTCTGAGAATGCCCATCTACTAGGCTCTATTTGTGTTTCTTCAACATCCTCAGAGCCCAACCGTGGGTTATAATACAAATATACCGCGAAGACATTCGTTACGATTTTGAGTTCTCCTACTCCTATACTGGTGGGCAATCCCGGATAGAGAGTCCAGTCTCCGCGACTATTTAACTTCCACCAGAAAATAGAACAGCGGGATTCATACATTTCCTAAAGGTATTTATGCGAAAGTGAAAATAAAGATCTCGACCGGAATTCGAGATCGATTTCTTGCTCTTCTTTTTGCTTTAACAATTATACCACGTGTATACCCATATGAAGCTTATTCAGTATTCAAGGAAAAATTTAATTCCTTTTAATTAAAAATATGGAGTAAAAAAATCAGTAAACAGAATCAATATCAGTTTTTCTAGACCAGCGTGCCTCAATCTTTGCGTCATCGTACAATTTTACATTGATAATTTTCCACCGCCCACGTATATAGTAAATATTCCAAAGCATGTGCAAATTGTTTGGTAAGAGTTTGTTACTGGTTCGTAAACTGATTTTATGATGTACCAAATTGAGATAACAAATAACACTGACTAATGCGGAGACTTTTGCTGCTACTGCCGTATTTAAAAAAAAAACACAAAGAATAGCAAATTTGACGATAAAAAAATATATATCCAGGCTTCGATGGATAAATTGTTGCAATTTTATATTTTAATTTCGGCAAATTATGGGATGGTCAGTTGTGGAGTCCTTGAAAAAAGAACATGCCGCAATTCACTCCGCCAGAAATATGGAAACAACATCCTGTACTTCTTGGCATTCGCACCAGAAGCTCCATTAAAAACATTTCAGTGTGCTTGGGTATCAATATGATGACAATGCAGAGGATTCGGAAACAGTTAGTTATTACGAAGGTCTTTGGAGTGATCACTTGTTATGGCGACGTTATGCCTCAATTCATCTTCCATATGGGCCTCAGATTAAAGCAGTAGTCTACATCAAGTGCCATAAGGAGATATTGCTAACCTGGGCCAAGAGGGTGGCTACTGGAAGACCCTATATCTGGTCGCAGGAATCTACACCATGCCACACAAGCAGTAGAACCCAATTGTGAATGTTGGACAATTTATACGATCAACTCACCCCTTGCATCTGGCCACATAATTCCCTAACAGGCACCATTTTGATTATTATTTATGGGGCATAGTTGAGCCAGAAACCAACAAAACTCCTTTTAACACCTAACATGAACTGAAAAAAAAAAGATTATGGCGGCATTCACAAATTAAACAAGAGACCGTCCCGAATAGTCGAAGGAGACTCCGAAGTCGTCTGGAGTCCGTGATTGAAGCCAATCCCGATTAGTTTGAATAAATTTACTCTTTAGTATTTCAAGATATTTCTCAACTGTTTCTGGATATTTATCAAAGAATCTGCATTTCAGGCTCACATAGTTTTTCAGTATATGTGCTTGGTAATTTCGAGTTAGCAAGTATTGGTCCTGTGCGGCAAGAATGAAACCTAAATTTTTAGCTTTTAACGCTGAACTATATAGCCACTGATGGGTACGGGGGCTTGTCTACATCAGCTTTTTGGTACGGACAGAATATTGACCGTGAAGATGTTTACGTGTCCACGTTTTTTTCATTTGGTACATTGCATTTTCTTTCTTTTTTAGGTTCTTCGCTGCTGCAATAGTTGTATTATTCCTCATCCACTTGAAATTCCCATTTGAATTTGTTGGATTCATGTTCTTCTTCATTTCTTCTTCTTCTTCTTCTTCTTCTTCTTCTTATTATTATTATTTTATTTTGATTTTTTGTTTCCTTTGATTTTTGTTGCCTGCGCATTTTTCCGGGTCCCGCCCAGAGACGCAATGTCAGAAATAACATTTTCCACGCACATATTTTAAATAGATAAAGCCCTTCGTAAGGTGTGGTCTGTACTCGTAAGAACATTTTTTTTTCATTTCTTTAAGGCGTGTGCTCCCAGGATTCCCTTCAATGAATCTACTGGAATCTTTTCCAATCAATCCGAGGGCTCCAACTACAACAGGGATTGTTGATGTTCTCATGTGCCACATTTTTGAGATTTCGATTTCAAGGTACCTGTTTTTTTGATAGCTTTTTGAAGATCATCAAAGATACATTGCAGCCTGCAGAGACTGCCGTATCAATAAGGAGGCAATTTTTTTGTTTGCGATCTCTAATAACGATGTCTGGGTGATTAGCTTATTTTATTCTGCGTGCATTGTGTAGTACCATAAAAATTTTACATGGCCTATCACCGTAAATGGATCTGGGTGCTGTTCATTCCTTCCCGTAGAAGTTGAAAATTTTCCAGTGCAGATATTGGACCACTCTGTCATGCCGGGTTTTTTATTTTATTATTGTTTTATTTCCTTTGATTTCTGGTGTTGCACATATCTTTCCGGGTACCAACCAGAGACCTAAGTTCAGAAATGGCATCATGACTGTTGTGGATTGCGTGAATGGAATCCTGCCCAAATAAATAAACAATGCCAGTAAATGAGATAGAAAAATAAGTGTATTAAACGTGAGAATACAGACTTGAAGTGAAGATTAGTAGTCCAGGAATGCGGGTTAGTAGAATGTACATGTACAAGTCTCTGTAAGTAAAGCCGTAATCATCTCTCTCTCTCTCTCTCTGGACTCTTGTATAACTCTCTGAGAACATCCTGTGTCAGTCTCCGTATCTCTCAACCTGTCTCAACATATCTCAACGTATCTTGGTATTGAATATCCGACCCACGAGGAATATATGTGGCACAAGGCCGAGTTTAAAGTGGGTTTCTCCGAGCCCATAGGCTCGGGCAAAAATATCCCGTTTGAACCCGCCTAGACGGGTTCAAGGCCTGTCTACCTCCCCGGACGAAACCTTGCCCTTCGGCAAAGCTTCGTCCGGGTTCCTCTCTGGCAAAGCAGGGAGTTCGACAGACGTCGAGATTGTATCGCGACTTATCTCAACCGCAGGTATTCTCTCTGTCAGTATAAGCATACTTTGGACGAGTCCATCTTGTGTAAAAAGGGGAGAGCCCCACAACAATGATATTTTCCACTGAGCATTTTTTGGTGAAATAAAAAAGCACTGAGACCACAAATAGGTATGGGATGTACTTGTGAGCGCAATATTTTCTGGGTTTTTTTAAGGCACTGGCTACCAATATGTCTACTAGAATATTTTCCAATAAATCCGAGGGATCCAACTACAAGTGGATTTGCTGATATCCTTGCGTGCCCTATTTTTGAGATTTCGATTCAACGTCCTTGTATTTTGATAGTGTTTTGAAGATTTTCAAAAATATATTTCAATCTGCAGGGACGAGGTATTTACTCTTTCTCCCCACTAAAACGAGTTCTTTTTTTTTTTAGGTGGAGACCCGAGCGTGTATACCCGGGCAAGGAAGAAAAATTGCCCACAGCCACCGCAACTCTCGGTTGCGATGGCCTCGATCCCTCTCTCTGGTACAATGAGAGGGTGCAGGGAGGTGTTCCCCAGGGCTAGGAACCTCGCAGTATAATTTTTTTCAGTTGCGACTCAGTCCTTTGATGGAGTTACTCCTAAGTGCATTCTGCCCAAAGACAGAGACGCAACTGAGAGATAATAAATAGATGTGTTACAAACCCCTCAAGGGAGCAGTTTGCATTCACTAAAATTAAACTAAGCATCTCTTTCTTACGTAAAATTAACCACAGGTCATTTGCCTCGTCTTAAACGAGGCAGCTTAATCTTAATGTAAGGATCTACAACTGGGAAACGGAAGCAGCAGAAAGAACCATTTGGGAAAGAGAAACCCCAAAAAAAAAAGAAAACATCCCGAAAACACCAGAAACGATCCACCTAAGAAGTACCGACCATATAAATATGGTTGGTACCGGGAAGACGAGGGGAGGAAGAAATGCAAAACTCCGTCCGAATCAAATTTACAGGAACGGTCTTCCCAAGAATATACCAAAACTCTCTGTAAATACTACCCTTTCTTTTTTCAAATTTTGTTTAAGTACATTTTGTGTTGTATTATTATTATTCCATGCTTTATTCAAGTTTCGACAAGAAGATAAATACACTCTTGTGCAAATTAATTGAAACGAAACGAATAATTCCATTATTATTTACTCATTTTTTAATGTGGGGACCCGAGCGCGTATACCTGGTCTAGGAACAAAAATTGCCCGCAGCCCCCACAACTCTCGGTTGCGCTGGCCTCGATGCGAGCAACGATCCCTCTCTCTGGTGCAATGAGCGGGCGCGGCTTCGGGCAGCTGTTCTCCCAAGATCGGGCACATCTCAGTATAATTTTCTTCAGTTGTGACCCTGTCATTTGACAGAGTCGCCCCTGAGCGCACTCTGCCCAAAGACAGAGACGTAACAGAGAGACGATAAATAGATGTGTTACAAACTACTGAAAAGAGTCATTAACACACTGACCTGCAATCTACAGGGACTATCACGTCAATAAGGAGGTACTTTTTTTCGGTTTTGCGGTCTCTGATCACCATGTCTGGGCGATTAGCTTTCATTGTTGTCTTTGTGTAATGGGTAGTCCCATAAAAAATGTTACAAGTCCTATCTCCGTAACTGGGTCAAGAATATTATTATTAATATTAATATTAAATTTAGAGTGTGTGATAAGTAGTAATCACTGACGTCAACGGCAAAATCCTATCAGGCATTTTTTTTTTCATTTCGCCCCACGTGCGTTTATGGGTTATCGTATTAAACCTGTCCTTGGTTCATATTTGCCCTCGTAGCAAGACAAATAAATAGAGTGTACCACTATTGTTTGTTGAGAATGTTGTTTACGGAAAAGCATCGCTCGCATAAGTAAGATTGCTACGATTTCTAAGCGTCCAGTGCAATTATCCGTTCTGTCTTTCGAAACGATGGACAGCGCACAGAGCCTAACGTATGCGTTCGCATCGCTATTGATTTTGTCGAGAGGAGACACGGTCATGACGATCTGAGACAGACGTTTCTCGATTCAGATTGTACGCATTCCTTTCTTGAAAATAAGCAAAAAGTTAAACATATAGCAAAAACCCAACCCTCAAGTGATTGGATAAATTGCAGAGTAGATAACCAAACTTTCTCAACAGCAGAAGGGCTAATATATAATTAGCGAGGTACAGATCTAATAAAATCTAGCTGCCTATCTTTATTTCTCTCTCACCCCCTCTCTCTCCCTCTCTGTTTCTCACCCCAAATCATTGTCTATCTCACTCTCTCTTTCGACAGATAGTGAAAACACAATTATATACGTTCATATCAACAAACCGTCTATTTAATTAGATAGATAGATAGATAATGAAGAGATTTGAGATAGATAGATAGATAATGAAGAGATTTGAGATAGATAGATAGATAATGAAGAGATTTGAGATAGATAGATAGATAGATAGATAATGAAGAGATTTGAGATAGATAGATAGATAGATAGATAGATAGATAGATAGATAATGAAGAGATTTGAGATAGATAGATAGATAATGAAGAGATTTGAGATAGATAGATAGATAATGAAGAGATTTGAGATAGATAGATAGATAGATAATGAAGAGATTTGAGATAGATAGATAGATAGATAGATAGATAGATAATGAAGAGATTTGAGATAGATATATAGATAGATAGATAGATAATGAAGAGATTTGAGATAGATAGATAATGAAGAGATTTGAGATAGATAGATAGATAATGAAGAGATTTGAGATAGATAGATAGATAGATAGATAGATAGATAATGAAGAGATTTGAGATAGATATATAGATAGATAGATAGATAATGAAGAGATTTGAGATAGATAGATAATGAAGAGATTTGAGATAGATAGATAGATAGATAGATAGATAGATAGATAGATAATGAAGAGATTTGAGATAGATAGATAGATAGATAGATAATGAAGAGATTTGACATACATAGATAGATAGATAGATAATGAAGAGATTTGAGATAGATAGATAGGTACGACGTGTAGGTACGACAGTGTTTAAGTCTATGACGACACCCATTGGACTACGCCATTGGCTATCCTATTGGTCTACACCTATTACCTGCGACTACGACGAATACCGGTCGATTACTGCTACCGTGTACTACTTGGTTACAGTAGCAAAAACCACTTAGCTACTTCGATCAAATATATCTCTTTCCAGAAAATATCAATTACCTTCCCAGACCTAAACAAATTATTAAATAAACGATCTGAACTAATCTCATTTTTTACTACGTTAATAAAACATCGAAAAGCGAAAAGAATTAATAAATATATAAAGTCAAAAATAAAAATAATTAAAAAATAAAAGTCAAATAAACCCAAATAAATAAATAAATGAGCAAACTACATCCGCTAAAATAATTGTCACAATGGACTACCGACAATGTACCAATGACCCGTATATATAAATAGCCGAGAAAACACTCAACAGACATGGCCTGACGATTGCATCTGGCATGGAACAGCCTGTTGCCTTTGAGTATTGACTTCAATATTCACTTTTATATTTACATACGCTCTATCGCTGATATTGAGCAATTTATCCCATAAATATAGCACAACTTAAACTATATTTCTACATATATAAATATATTTCTACACACACACACACACACACACATATATATATATATATATATATATATATATATATATATATATATATTTCAATTAAAGGTGCAAATTATAATTTATAAATTCATGAATCATTCACACAAAAAGCAAATATCGAGGTTAATGATTTAAATAGCAAGAATACATCTTCTCAAACAATATAAATAAGATACATCAACCCCGAACCTGTATATGAATGATATGATCCCTGTTCATAAATTCCAGTTACATAAGGTCTTTTAATTTCTACAAGCTTTCGTCTGTTCCTACAGACATCCTCAGGTATGGAAATAGATTTTGTTCTTGTTTTTACTTCTCGGCAATAAGAGGACAACGAAAATAGAGATGAAATCCGAAAAAATGCTATGAGAAATGTGTTATTGTTTTGGAACGTGCGGTCGCAACGCTGAGTTTGAATTTAAATTTTAAGGTTGTGCGTTTTTTTTATAACACGATTGCACTCTACTTTTTAGCAGTTAGAATGCATAATTGCTGCCTAAGCTTAACAGAAGCATCGGGATTAAAACGATCATAAACGAAAATTAAATGTTCATTATTAATTAATCATAGCTAAGGATCGGATGCTCATGAAGGATCGAAATAATATATATATATATATATATATATATATATATATATATATATAATTCGGGGATCATTTTCCAACTTATTCAAGATGATCTTCGCCCTCTCTAACTTTCAAGCTCTCTGTCCTGGGATAACTGAGGAAAAATACTTCACATGTTTCACGTGCGATTTCATTTTCAAGTATTTTTACTGCTCTTTGGACTGTCATAAGTGAAAATCATCTCTTACGTGACAAAATTCTTATGAGTTTAGTTGGATCTTTTCTAATTGATTTCTTTAGCTCTAATTTGAAATGAAGGTCCCTCTTTCTGTTGTGACCTCCTGATTCAGTTTTCCTGTCTACTGTTGCCTCTTTTTTAAACTTATTCACCGTTCTCTTGATGGTTCTTGAATGGGCGTCAAAGATGAAAACCAGAGTATGAATGAATGTACCATTACTGATTTTTCCTCTCACCATTGCTCAGTTGGGAAGACTTTAATTTTAATCTGTTCTCTTCTTAGCTGAATAACGGTTTTTCAGTGATTCTTACAATAAATGGTATCTAGATAGGTAAACGTTTATCTGAAAACCTGGAGAAAAAAAGAATCTCCATTAGTTCAGTGGTTTTTAGATATTAAACATTTGGTGGGATGGATAATTATGCTGTTACACGATTTGAACAATTTTGCTGTTACACCCTTTCTATATATATATAGGTAACTATACTCGTTTCGAAAAACCTTCGACTTTTTTGATTTGCCAATAATCAAATCAATCTCGAAGGAAAAGTATACATAGTTGCTACTCAGGATATTTTTTAAAAAAAGATATAATCACACGAGTAGTTTTAAAAACGAAAAAACTAAACATAGTACCATGCTATCCACCTATGTATGGAAAACTAGACAAGAAAACAATAAAGACCCCATCCTTAAATGGGAAATATTAAAAAAATGCCCCAAATATAAAGCAGGCCAAAAATTTTGTAAGCGATGTACAGAGGAGAAATTAGCCATAGCTTTATATAATCAACCTAACGATCTATTAAAGTCCAAAATCGAGATTCTTAACATATGTAGGCATAGAAAATCTTGGTTATTGAATTAGGTCTAATCTCCCCGTTTGTATTGTCATTACACCTTTATTGTTCGTGTTAATATCCCCTCCCCTTTTAGTCGTTTGAATAAATCTTTACCCCCACCCGGCGTTCTTGTGTTTTTTCTTGTTTTTCTTTTTCTTTGGTCACGTGGTATGATTTTGATTATCGCCTATAAATATGCTGTTTCTCTTTTGCCTTTTTAGCCAGCTTTCCCTGACGATCCGCTTAGATGAAACCTGGGTAGGTTTGTCTGGCTCACTAGGTTTATCTATATATATATATATATATATATATATATATTGTGTCTGTGTGTGTGTGTGCATAAACAAAACAAGTAAAATCCAACTTTAATACAATACATGGGATCAGATATTGCATAGTATTTTAGATAACATTTCTTTGTTTTTAATTAAATTCTCTCTCTCTCTCTCTCTCTCTCTCTCTCTCTCTCTCTCTCAATTATTTGTTCAGTTTTTGGAAGACAGTTCTCATTATTTCTATGAACAATCTAATTTCTGTCATTTTCCTTACCAGTCACTACACGACCCAAATAGTTGAACTCCTCTATCTGCCTAATTTTAACGTCCTCAGAGCATCGCTCACGCCTTGAATTGTCTCTTTATATTTATTCGTACAAGAAGTACAAATTGTGACACAAGGCCGAAAAGGGGAGGGGTAGAGTCTGGTCAACACTAACTATCTTATACCTAGCTAATCAGATTCACGACCCATTCATACATTACAATTTACTCATTCACCACAAGAACTCATCCATCACCGTTCAATCCTCCATCCACCATAATACCACATCCTCTCCAGGGGAACCTACAAAAACGCGCCCCACGCCATAAAAATTGGATGAAGATAGATAATATACATAAAATTCTAATAATGATAAAATGAGAGGGGAGGGGAGATGAACCCAATAATAAACTAAAATCAACACAAAATGCAAACTAAACATAATTGATGTTGGTAGGGACCGTCCAACCCTCAAAACAGAAGGCCGCTGTATTCTGCCCAGAGGATAGAATCAAGAGGCGCTCTCGCTAAGGAAGTGGGAAAAGGATAAAATATTATGCGGGAATGGGGAAGTATAAAGCTGACCTAGCCGAGATGAAAGGGGACCAAAACAAACTGGGGAGGTTGGGAATCTCGACTTGGATCATAACCAAAGAGCTGCTGGGATACAGGCCAGGAACAACACTTACTCACATTAACTAGGTACACTGAAGCTTTTCTAACCTAACCAAGGGGAGGGTTCCACAGGAAACCACCCCGATGTGCCATAGGTTGACCTAGACAAGAAAATCAAGGCTAGCCCCGGTCACACGAACCAAGCTCGCCTCTTTTACCCACCTTTCGCTAAAGACTGTCGAATGCAATCGTTTTCTATCAGATGTAATCTTCATATTGAGCTGATGCTCAAAGAATCGGATCAGATCCTGATGAGAAAGATGATCACCTCGCAAGACTTCCTCCTTCCGCGTCGTCCAAATCCTTGAATTGTCTCTTTTGCTGACAACTATTCCTTCTTCGACTTTGTTACATTACTGGTCTTTCTGGGTATTTATATCTCCTTATTGAAAGTAATTAATATATAATCTATTTTTTTTTGTCACGTAGACTCGCAATATCCAACTTTTTCAATATTGCAATTACGATTAATGCCATTATTTAAATTTAAGTGATTTAATAAAAACGATATTTAACATCTTAACAAAATTAGTTATTTTTTTCTTTTGTTTTCTTTTCACCTTTTATTTTCTTTGTATAGTCCAATAAGCTGGGTTTTTATATCATTATTCGATCTTCTAAATAAACGAATAGACTGGGAATGTTTCAAGATTTGGAAGGCTTACGTCCATATCTTGATGGGACAACAATCCTCGTGCTTTCACCAAAGTTAAGCAAAGTCGAACTTGATCAATACGTAGAGGGGTGATTGCTTTCGAATATCAGGTGCTGTAATCTTCGCTGTTCAGGTGGTGTAAAAGATAACTGTCATATCATGCTGAAACATCGATTATCCTACGATCAACGATGTTTAGCAACATTGAGCCTGGTCTGTACCCAGAGGGGTGATCGCTTTCAAATATCAGGTGCTGTAATGTTCGCTGTGCTGGTAGTGTAATGGATAACGGTCATATCACATTGAAACACCAGTTATCCGTCGATCAACGATTTTAAGCAACATTGAGCATGGTCAGTACTTACATGGGTGACCGCCTGGGAATACCAGATGCTGTGATGGCTAACGGCCATTTCGTCTTGAAACACTGATAATCATGCATCACCGAAGTTAAGCAACATTGGTTTATTCATTTTTTACGGCTTCGTTTTTGCAGGTTTAAAGCCAGAAAGTATTTATTTAGATTCTAAGATTATATATATATATATATATATATATATATATATATATATATATAAAATAATGATTTAACGATACAAGACTTACTAATTAATAGAAGCAGAGAGAATAGGTGGATTCAAAACCTTTCCTTAGGGTACCTGCGCGTAAGTGAATATAAAAAGCCAACGGGTATTGGAACTCGGCTCTCCGATTTACAATTCAAAGCTATTATGCATTGCACCATCTGCACATCAAGCTTACAGCACCTGGTATTGCCAATTGATGACCCATCTTGTTACTGAACAGGCTCGTCGTTGCTTAACTTCTGTGATCGTAAGGGAATATGGGGAATTAATAGGACCTGTATCAGTAAGTCCTTATTATCTCTAAAAAAATTCTTACGATGTAAAAGAAATCTTTCCTGGCTTTAAATAACCTGGAAAAGGTCGATAAACCCGAAAAAACCCAGATCAATTAACCAATGCAGATTTGTTTTTTAAAAGAAATCTCCTTGTCAAATAAAATTATCTTTTGACCAACCATGTCTCCGACCTCATAGTGTGGTTGTTGTTTTGAAGATCGTCAAAATGAACGAAAATATTTTCGGATGTTATTTTTGAAAGTTTTTTGTTTTTTTTTCAATTTCTAATCTGACGTTTCATGTCTCTTGATTTAACTTTCGAAATACTTAAATTTGCCCATGCATTTTTCAACGTATATGTGCATAGTCATGTAATTAGTCTGCGTCCAATGGCCTCTTCAAACTCTCAACATTATCCTGCATGCTCGTTCAAGTGCTTAACATTATCAAGTTTATTTCCAGTCAGCATCGAACAGCAAAATAACAAAATGAAAAGCAAAGAAGCACATATAATGACTGATACGGTCAACCCATTATTTTGGCTTTTTTTTTTATATTTTCTCTTCGATTCGACATCATCAATTATTTATTTTGCAAATCACGAAAACAAAGTTAAATTTCGCCGTTAGAAATTTCATGAAACTATCAAATATTTATCGTCATTTCCATAGTTATAGATGAAATTTTAATTCCAGTAATACTTCTATATGTAGTGTCCCTTCAGATATTAAGAGATCGTGGCCCTCTACAACTTCCAATCCTATATAGTTCTTAGTTCCTTTTATCTTTTTGTCATCCCTCATACTCCATGTCCTTCTACTAATTCTCACAAGCTGGACATGTAGGCAAACGCTGCCTATCCCTCGCCTTCTTGCGTGTATCAATTTCTCCAAGCACTCGTTCCGAGATATGGTGATGTGGTACAAGGCCAAATGTATAGAGTACCCAGTGAGGATCGAATTCACTATTCAGTTGCAAATGAGCTAGCGGGACAGATTTGCTAATCATTACACCAAATCGAGGTGTTAAATGATTTTCTAAGTGTGGCTTTGATGTGACACAAGGTCGAAAGTGTGGAAACTTAAGTGAGGACAAAACTCACTATTCAATCGTAGTTGATGTTGCGAGACAAGCTTGTTAATCATTACATTACATCGATGTCCCCAATTGATTTTCTAAGCGCGGCTTAGATGTGACAAATGGTCGAAAGTGTGAAGCATTAAGTGAGGAACAAACTCACTATTCAGTCATAATTCCTGTTGCGAGACAAGTTTGTTAACCATTACATTACATCGAGGTCCCCAAATGATTTTCTAAGCGTAGCTGTAATGTTAAATACTAGCAGCATGGCCTGCAGTTGCCCTGCTTGATTCAAAAATCGTACGATTCCTACAGCAATCGCTATCATTTGACTAAAAATATTTTTGCCCTTTGCCGTGCTGATGTTGCTACGTGCCTTAATTCTTGCCTATCTCACACTGAGAATTTTCTAAGCTCTATACTAAACATTAAATCTGTTACGAAAAAAGAACTAAACAAAATGAACACAAAACGATCAGCTTTAAAAAAGGACTCGTAACTGGAAAAACCGAATGAAAAAAGAATGTTAACAACAAATACTTCTTCACACCAACCCAGTTATGCGAAATCAGAATCAACGTTGAGTTTAAGCAAGCGAATGAGCCAATTGGAGTAAAGTACCATGCAGATTTAAATTTTTCCCACTTGTGACGAATGCAACTATCGATTTTTTTTTTGCATGCTAGCATGCTAGTTAACATTCGTATCAGTCTGCTGTTGGCTCTCACGCTGGCCACTAGAATCTTATTGCCTATTCGTGGCAGCCAGCTATAGGCTCTCACTCTGGCCAGTACAAAATGGCCGCAAACTACATAAAAACTGCCGTATGAAGCATGAAAAAATCATGCCTTTTATAGATAGAGATAAACAGAATTGGGTAGGCTCTTATTTTCTTAAGATGCAGAACTTTATCATATAGACACGGTGTATCAAAAATACTTTTAATAAACTATGGAGGCCGGTTCCTCACACGAAAACAAAGACAAAAGTCTATATAAACACATGCCAAGAAATCTTTCGTTTTTGAATTATTTTTACAGCACGAGCTGACGTACAATCTAAAATACAATTAAAAAATACATATTACCATTTGCGGGGCCGCGGATCCTGCCTGGAAACGCAATCTGATACAGCCATGCAGTCTCGCGTCCATTACAATTTGCGCTGCCGTATATAAAACTATTATCTGACTGCTTAAGATATGAATATCCTGCCACTGTTAAACGAAAAAGTTCTCCGTTAACTCACTACTACACACGTTAAACATTGAAGAAACACTAACCACAAAGGTACACGAATGACAAATGTAAACTAGTCTACATAGCAAAAACAGCACCATGTGCCGTAAATTTTCTTTAAACTTAATACTCTTCCAAAGTTTTTAAAAGTAATATATATATATATATATATATATACCGTCATCCACAGACAGACTGTTTCGCTCTTTCACAGCTTATCAGTGTGGCTAGACATCCGGTTGCCTCCAGCTAGGGTCGAAACCCGACTGAACTGGTGTCAGTCGGAGATTCTAACCATTAAGCCATCGGCAGGGAGGAAAGTGGATTTTTAGCGTGTTTATCTTTATAAACACGCCCAGTGACCGGAAGTGACTCAATTCGCATTAGCTAAGAGTCTCGCTATACAGCTATAATAGTCACTGTTTACCAAATATCCAGGTATGATGAGAACGAATATAGTACAATTCCAACGTTCGTACATTTAAGTTAAAATAGTGCTCAATACAGAGTAGAGCAGTACTATATATTTTAGGATATTAAGACAATACATAAAAAATCGCTACACAATTGCTGTCGTCTTTCGTCACATACAAATGCGTCTCAGTCGATTGTAAATTACTGGCTAGTGAACAATTAATTAGGTTTCAAATCCAAAACATCGTCTTTTTTGTAAAAAAAAAAAAAAGGTTATAAGGCTTGGGGTTTTACCTTGATCAACCAAGCGAATATGATCTGCATTCAGTTCAAACTAAGCAAAGATGAAGAAAATTCAAAGTTTCTTACAAATGGTCGGGAATTAATTACCGACAGCAGCCAGACATTGAAATAAAGACAGATACACTTTTTAAAAATCTGTATTATTGTCAGACGGTCAACTTTTCCAAGAAATAAAAGTTGAAGATTAAAGAAGTAATTTAACCTTTTTTTAAGCGTTTCACCCCCAAGCAAGGCGGAAGCCACTAGCACGCAAGGGGCTACAGAGATTTGATGCGAGAGCAAAGAGGAGTGATAGAGGAAAGGATGAAGAAGAGGATAGTGGATAGATCACGGCATCTGGAGACGTCGATTGACATTACATTTGAATAGTTGGAGATTATAGCTATCAGGGAAACAGAAAAAGGGGAGACGAGAAGTGCGAGACATGAAGCGATTGGAGTAAAAGAGACGGCTGCATTTAACAGTTTCAATAGTGAAAGGGTGAGAGCGAGATGCCAGCCTAGTTGAACGCTTAAATTCATGAAGTCTGGGAACCAGCGAACTCATCGGAGCAATTACCGTGAAAGTATTTGTAAAAAAAGACAGAATAGGCGACGGCACGTCTGTGAAAGATCGACTGCAGACGAAATGCCAGATCAGGGCCAATTGCATTGTAGATCCTTCTCTGGACCTTGAGACAGACTTAATGGAAACTTTTCTTTTGGGATTTCCTACATAATATTTCTTTGCAGTTGATGAATAAGATGCCTCTTTAAGAAACTAATAAATAATTCAAACGCGTAGAGTTATTTAGTAAATTAATATGCAATTGTTAAATAAATATCATCCATATAAAGCTAAACCAATAATGCATTCAGATAAGATGTTAATAATACTAACAGGAGATTAATACAGAACTATTTTAAATCCAAATCCAAATTAATCTTACACATAGAAAAATAAGCCATATATGATGTAACGCAGTTTAACGAAAATATAAAAAAAAATCATTATCAGTTTAACTTAAAGTTTAACATAATTGTAAGATAAAAGGTAGAATATGTCTCTTCTTTAATCCTTGCTACTTAACATTTATCTGTCTATATTTCTGGGATGAGGTATTATGTACATTATTTCCATTTTGGACTATTGTCCTCATCTTTGTCGCCATATTTATTAGAACGTTTCGGCCGTTGTACGCTCCGGTCTTCTTTAGGTGGTCGGAATGTCGAACTGAACCCTTTATTTCTCTCACTGGGGTAGACTATTCTAGTTCCACGTACTATCTCCTGTTAATTCCCCTCTCCAAGTCTTAATCGGGTATTGAACTCACACTCTTTGGGTCCTGTCACTGGATCAAACCAATGCCTTTAACCAGTGTGCACGAATTCAAATATCTTGATTCGATTATCAACAAAGAGTGTTACAAAATATATATAATTTCCCGAGCAACACCAACAATGACAGATGGTTTTTTGGAAAACTTGGAGAGGGGAATTAACAGGAGATGGTACGGGGAACTAGAACAGTCTACCCCAGTGAGCGAAATAAAGGGTTCAGTTCGACATTCTGACCACCTGAAGAAGGCCGGAGAGTTTCTATAGATTTGTTTACTTAGGGGTATATCAAAATCTTATTCATTTAATACCGAGATTTAATTTTATTGGAAGCATTCGTAATTTCTTTTATAAAAATTGGTGGTAATATTTTTGTTTATTTACAAAAATTTATTGTTGGTAATTTTTTTTTTTTTTTTACAGAAATATATGTATATTTTTATTTAAATGTATTGCTTGTAATTTTATTTTTTTTACAATTTTAACCCTTCTGCCTGAGCTCCTGAGTCAAAATTCGCATTTAATTGGTATGTAATGCTTCACGGTAGATATAAAAATAGTTTTTAAAAAAAATATATATCACTTCCAGAT
The DNA here is from genome assembly GCA_903632075.3 of Acanthosepion pharaonis. Lineage (NCBI taxonomy): Eukaryota > Metazoa > Mollusca > Cephalopoda > Sepiida > Sepiidae > Acanthosepion > Acanthosepion pharaonis. The sequence goes on from CAHIKZ030000881.1 coordinate 823,309, forward strand.
TGCTTCCTTGATGGTCCAGGGTGAGACTTTGCACGCTTCATAGTAAAAACGATCTTTTTTTATCCAAAATACAAGGAAAAGGCGCAAACATGTTAGTATAACGTTCGATGATATCAGAATATTACGCCTTTTCTGATTGACTCTTCAGAATAAGACAACCAATAGCAAAACACGACGTAAGTGTTTACCCACCGTTCAACCGGTGGATGGGAATTACGTCATTTTTTCTGTCACTGTTCAACCGGTGGCTGGGATGACGTCATTTTTTCTCTACCACCAGTAAAGCGGTGGTCACTTCGACTTGTAATATTTTTTTTAAATTCCTTTAGTTTTAATTTTCTGTGATGTGTTCCTTCACGTGTTTGGCGTTCATGACTCTCCACATTTTCTTGTCCTGTGTAGCTCTCTTTTGCATATTTTTATCAATATTAAACATTGTTTCGACATCCATTTCTTCAAACACTGCTAGATGTGTTATGTATCGTTTTCTCTGTTCTTCATGCCATCAATTTGTCCTGGGAGTATCAAATTCTCCAAGCCCTCTTTCTTCGTAATATTCCCTAGAAATTTCAACTGCCTCTTCCTGTTATTAAATATAACTGAGAGGAGATTGTTCAGGATTCACTGTCATATATAAGGACTTATATCATGAATCATTTGTTTCTAACGAAATGTTATTGTTTCATAATACTTAGCTTTGGAAGGCATATTTCGCTATCCCAACGCACATTCAGATTTCAGTGTTGTAATGTCCATCCTTTGTTCCCAGATATTTAAATTTTTCTACATGTTTGATTTTGGTATCTCCAATTTGTAATTTGTATGTTTGATTGTTCCCTTTTGCTAATGACCATGCCTAAGTTACTGAATCTATAGAATTTTTCTTATTCTTTAACTTTCTTTAATTCTCCAGTTTGGATTCTTAACTTTCTAACTTTTAAGCCGCTTCAGGATTTGCTAAAAGACAACTTAATATATCCCAGACTTTTATGTGATGTCAGCTAGCGGCGATTTTAGTGTTTCAGTATTAGTTGGGCAATTAGTTTAATGCAGTAGAGTGTTTCGAAGCCTTAGGAAAACTTTAAAAAAAAAACACTCGGAAATGGATTCAACTTAATCGTACGGAAACGAACATTAGTGCAAAGTTTTAGTGCGAAAAGTAATTTTTAAACAATCGTTTCATTTTTTTTCTGCTTTTTTTTCTCAATTCAGATAAAGTTATTTTAGACAAAAAATTCACTAGCTATAACAATCAGATTTACTTTGCAAGAAGCTTATCAGTACTTTTTAAATATCCAAGGCTCCGACATTTTTGTTATAACAATATTTTCAACGTACCATTTTTGTCCATTTTGATTTCAACTTCAGTGATCATATATTTGCTTATGGGTTCCCTATACTTTTGGCCTTGTGCCACATTTAAGGTACGCTTAGAAAATCGCTATATATTTACTTATTTTGATATATACTTTCACAGATATATTTATGTCTGAGGGCACTGCCATATGCATGATATGACATTTCGGTGTGTTGCAGAGTCTAATCAAAGCTGGCTCTCTTGATTTTCAAATGTGTTGTTGTTGTTGCTGTTGTTATTATTATTATTATTATTACATTTCGTTCCGGGTTCAACCCAGAGACCTAAGGTTACAAATGGCATCATGACATTTTCCACTGACAAAAAGAAAAATTAAAATATTTTACAATGATATAGTCCTTCCTAAGGTGTGGGCTTTAATTGTGAGAACCATTTTTTGTATTTCTTTGAGGCATGGCCTTCTAGAAAATCCCTTCAATTAGTCTACTGGAATCTTTTCCAACCAATCCAAGTGCTCCAACTACAACAGAGATTCTTGATGTTCCCATTTGCCACCTTTTTGAGATTTCAATTTCAATGTCCCTGTATTTTGATAGCTTTTTGAAGATCTTCAAATATACATTGCAGTCCACAGAGACTGTCATATCAATTGTTTGCGGTCTCTAATAACAATATCGGGGCGGTTAATAATAATAATAATAATAATAATAATAATAATACAGTTAAGTGAAGAGCGAGATTTAAGAAAAGATAAAGAAAAGAAAAACACAGTGTTGCCCAATGTTAAACAATATTTCGACAGTATGTCTGCCTTCTTCAAGTTATATTTTTTAAAAATTATAAAAATATATAAATCTACAAAAATGATGATACATCTTTGTACAAACGCTGCTTGTCTAAGATTTATTACTGATACAGTAATTGTGGCACAAGGTCAATAAAAAGGGGGTAGACTGGTCAAGGTTGGTCATCTCTAGCTATTATACCTAGCTAATCGGATTCACGACCCATTCATTCGTAGGGTCCGATGTACAAAACGTTAGGAACTTGAAAATATATTCATTCACCTTAAAGTTTATCCGTCACGGTATAAAGTTTTCGCTCCCTTCATACATAAAATTAATGCACACCCACTGGGTCCTTACAGGGAAAAACACTCCATGAGTTAAAAATCCCAATGTGTAAAAAATAAAATATATACTCATTTGTCTTGTAAGGAAAAAAGGGTGTCCTGGTAATTAAGTCGTCGAAACGAATGCAATGAAGGCATGAAACTGAAACGCCCTTAATGTGATGGTGATCTTGTTCATCATGGAATTTTTCGTTAGTTGATTTGTTGCTAAGAAGAATTAATCAAACCACATATTTTAGATTTAAGGTCTTTGTATTTTTTATTGTACCTTTTTGTATCAAGATCTTTGTATTTTCATAGTTTTTTTTTTTTTATTTTTGTTTGTTTGAATATCTTCAAAGATACATTACAATCTGCAGTGGCCGCCATGTCAATAAAAAAAGCACATTCCGTTCTTCTCGTCTTTCATTACAATATCTGGGCGATTAACTTTGGTTGTTCTGTCTGTGTGTATTGTAAAGTCCCATAAAACTGTTTCAGATTCTGTCACTGTAACCTGGTCTGTTTAATGTTCATACAAGTTTCTTCCAGTTTCATTCACGTAATAGTTACATATTTTCCAGTGCAAATATTGGCCCACTCCATCATGTCCAGTTTGCCATTCACTGTGCAACCTGATACAATATGATCAATGTTTCTGGATATTTATCTGATAATCTGCATTTGGAGTCAACACATTTTTCAGTATGAGTATTGTGCAGCAAAATTAAAGCCTTCGGTTTCAGAGTTTAACTCTACCCTACGTAACCACTGATGGGCACGAGACTTTGTCTACATCAGCTTTTTTGGTACGGGCAGAGTATTGACTATGAAGACGCTTATCTTTTCACCGCTTTTGCATTTGGTGCATTGCGTTTGCTTTCTTTTTACGTTATTTGCCCTTGCAGTTTGTTTATTATAGTTTATTTGCATTTCTTCATTCACTTAAAATATCCTTTTGAATTTTGTGGCTTCCTCTTTTACTGAATAAAGTTTTATTTTTTTTTTTTTTACTTTGACTCATATCATCACTCAGTCTTCAGTGTTTCCAGGTATCTTTGTAAGCTGATTAATAATTTCTTTTGTAAGACAATTCGAGTTGTAATAAACCCCTGCTTCCTTCGGATCTGGACACTTACAGACAATGAATATATAAGCCTTAGATGCATGCGATAGCAAATGAAAAAAAAAAACTTGTTTTGAGAATCATTAGCTTCATGTCATCAATGGTCCAGTTAAATATGTTGAAACTATATTATCCCACATGGACAGCCAAAATGTTTATGACTGATATTCGTTTTTTGTTTTAATATAACTCGGTATTTAACACCAGACACACATGCCTGCACTATTCTTGTCTTAATATCTCTTTCACATAGGGATATTGTATTCCATCTCCTTCACTGACTCCTAGGTACTTATAGGCTTCTTCTTGTTCTAGTTCCCTAATAATTGTAACAAAATCTACATCTATTGAGTGCATTTTTGTAATTTTCCCTTTCTTAAATGTTACTTTGGCACATTTATCTAATCCGAAACCCATACCTATGTCATCAGTGAAACATTTTACAATATTGATGATACCCTTCAATTCACTGTTGTCTTTAGCAAAATTTTGAGATCATCTATGCAAAAACGGTAATTAAACACTTTCTTTTTCACTTTATATCCATAGTTATTACTATTAGATTCATGCAATATGGGGATTAAGGACAGGCAGAACAGAAGGGGGCCACAGGCTGTCTGCTTGAAAGATTCCGCGTCTGATATTCAAACAAATGGAAGTGGAAATTCATTTGGTCTGATTTAGGTATAACGTGCTTTTCCACAGTTCTATGCTATATTTAAGGAAATTTACCGTCATTAAAGAGACTTTGTACATTTCCAAAGCCTTAAAGATCAAAGAGTGTGGTACATCATCAAAGGCTTTATGTTAATCGATCCTAGAAATGCTAAGATCTCTACGTTTTTTCCTGTAATTTTTCAGGAACATTTTATTTATTAATAGTTGATCTTTTCAAACATATGAACTTCTCCAACATCGTCTATCATAGACGTTCTAAGACTTCTACCTTTTTTTCCTGTAATTTAGCAGGAACATTTTATTTATTAGTAGTTGATCTTCGCAACCATATTAAGCTATTCGACAGATATTCAGTTCCAGGTGAAGAAACTTTGCGAAAAGAGTAAGTATAATTTGTCAGGATTGACGTGATTAATTTATATGCAGTGGACAGAAATGTTAATGGCCTATAATTGTTGGGATCATCTGTTTAATCCGTTTTTGGTAGGAGATACCTTCAATGATCCATTCTAGAATTTAACTGGGTTTATTAGTTAGCATTGATAAAGTTTGTGCAAGAGTTTTACGAATTGATGACAGATGATATAGACAAAAGTTGGGTACCTTATCATTTCCTGAGGATTAACATTTTGGGGATTTTTGTTAGAGTTTTCCGAACATTATTCCTATTCTGTTCTATTTTTCTTGCACAGGTTTATTCTTCATTGTTTCATGTTCTCATTTAATCCCCTCTGCATTGAGATTACAATCCTTTGCTTTGTTCCAAATATGTTCGCACTTCTTTAATAGATAATGGCTTTTTGACTTCTATAATTGCAATACAGAAGGATGCTGAGAATTTTGAATTTTCTTTTTTATTCCCATAATATGTTTAAGGAACAGAAATTCTAAGATTTCTACATTTTCCTGTAATTTTTCAGGAACATTTTATTTATTAATAGTTGATCTTTTCAAACATATGAACTTCTTCAACATCCCTTCCTTTCCAGAGTAAGAATGTTGTTTTCACCAACAAAAAGAGTAAGTACATTTCCTCACGACAGACGCCATCATTTTTTATGTTGTGGACAGATATGTTATTGTCCTATAAATTTTGGATCATCTGTTTTATCCATTTTTGATAGGAGATATGTAATACCTTCAGTCGTCCATTCTGGAATTTTAGTGAAGTTATGAATTAGCATTGATAATGTTTGTGCAAGTGTTTTATGGATTGATGACAGATAATAGAATCAAAATTTGGTACTGTGGGTCAGTCAACCCGGATTTTAAGTAGAAAAATAAAATCTAAATGTAATGTCTTCAAATACAACACAAAAAAATTAAACAACCGGGGGAAATGATCTTTGCACCAACAAAAAAGACGACCAAGCTAATTATGACAGTAACATTTATACAGTGGTACATATATCTGAATGTTTAAAATCAATGGCCTTTGTTGCAACCATGAAGAAAATAGTAGTTCAAATGTTAAGATGTCGCAAGGGTGTCGGCAAAGTTTGAGGTTACTTTGTTGCAAGTGATTTTGCAAAGTTTAAATTTTTTTGTTGCAGTTGAGTCTGCAAAGTCTGAAGTGATTTGCTGCAAGTGAATATGCAAATTTCCAAGCTATTTTGTTGCAAGTTAGACTGAAAAGTTCGAATGAATTGTTGCAAGTGAGTCTGCAAAATTCCAAGTTATATTGAAGCGAGTCGGCAAGGTTCGAAGTGATTTGCTTCAAGTGAGACTGGAAATTTCGAACTGATTTGCTGCAAGTAAGTCAGCAAAGTTCGACTTAATTTGTTACAAGTGTTGCTTTGTCGCAAGTGAGTTAACAAATTTCGAAGTGATTTGATACAAGTGAATCTGCGAAGTTCGAAGTTACTTTGCTGCTATTGATACTGCAAAATTCGAAGTGATATGTTGCGAGTTAGTTTGCAAAATCGAAGTTACTTTGTTGCAACTGAGTCTGAAAATTTCGAAGTGATTTGTTGCTAGTGAGTCGGAAAAGTTCACAATGATATCTACTCAAATATGTGTGTGAAGGCTGACTGCGTGCGATTGCAGTAACGTGTCGTTATATGTATAAACACCATCGCTGAATTACGCCTTGTCATGTTAACGTGTATCTAAAATGCTTATCGAGGCATGATTTGGTTCACTGTCTATTTTCGGCGATTCTATTTCACTGCCTGTGTCGTTGCAGATCTGGTCCTGGTGTAACTGACGAGCCGCTATTGTGGCTTATGGCAAGTCGGTGCTCGGCTCACGAATCCTATCTAAGTTTTGCGCGGAATTGGCTTAGTAACCCAAGCCCTGACCTATTTCCAGGTCATTTGTATTTCAACTGCGAAGACATCGTAAAGAACACATCACGTGACTTGCTATATCAAATCAGATGCCAGAAACCAATTATTTAATTTTATAGCCGTGTTTGTACAGAATTGTAAAATCTATTCGTATCTATTGAATTTAGTAGGACTTATTTCTCGGCGTCTTACTTGTTTGTATTTCACTTATTGGCCGCAAAATATAGGATTTTATATCATATGCCACATCTTTTACTCAGGATTTCCATTTTGGGGATTTTGTTAGGGCTTACCCAACATTATTCTTGGTTATATGTTCCCATTCTTGAAAAGGTTTATCCTTCATCGTTTCTTTTTTTTCGTTTCATCCATTCTGCATTGGGATTTTATGTTACAGCTTTTTGTGTAAACATGCATGTAACTAGTGAGTTAGTCCAAATGCCTTCACTCGCTTTATAGTCTACCAATAGAAGGTTAACCAATCAGAAGACGCAGAACATTGTATCCGTCGTGTATAAAGGCGGCCATTTGTGTTTACCCTACCCGAATGACCAGTGCCAATTTGTCAGGCGAAGATGACAGAAGAAAGAACTACGCTCTGCTACTTTGCTGCGATATCCACTGCTAACCTGAACTACGCTTTCCTACTGTCTCCGAAATATTCACTGCTGACCTCTGGATTCTATACTCGAAAATGACCGTCAAAATGTCTAACATTATATTCCTTTGGATATCTCCGAATATTATAGTAATATTTTTTCACTTCTTTAATTGATGCTTGCTATTTAACTTCTATAATTGCTTTTCCCTGTAAAACTTCTTGAGGTACGTTTGGAATATCTTATTTTGTCGATAGAACCTTCAACGCTTTTCACATCGTCTTCTCTGTGCCTTTCATTGCAGTTTCTGTTTAAGTATTACCGTCATCGATGGAATCGTTTTGCTTTCTGTGTTGCAACTTTTGAATTTCTTGAAATCTCATCTAGTATCGATAACTCACATATAATTTCCGCAATTTCTTGCTTTTAACCTGCCTTCCAAGTGGGCTCTTTTATTTGTCATGATATTAAATTTTTCGGTAACTGACAAAACTGCTGCATATATGACATTGTTTACTTAAGTGAGGTTTTCTTGTGGTCTTTTCGACAATAATGTTTGCAGTGCAGCGTTATATGTTTGCACAATATGTTTATTGGTCTTCGTCATATGAAAGTTTGGTAGACGGTCTCTTTCTGACATTTGTATATGTGTTACTTTGCTAATTGTTTGAATGACGTGGTTTTTCACAATTCCATTTTTTTTCACTTTCATTTTATTCATCAGATATAATGCTGGTGTTAATCTGGTTTTGGTGATAAGTTGTCTCATTGTTTATGTAAGAATTTGTTCTAGTGACAAATTTTACAAACCCAGTCTGGTTCCTATCTGAGTGATGCGGCCTTAGTTTATCCGGGCGACGACCAATCTGGTATGAGTTTTTGTTCGTAAATATTAACATTTGTATTTTTCGGAGTTTTATACTGAACTAAAAAAATGATAACTTTATTAAAGAAACCACATTTTGCTTTCTGTGCTGAAACATTTGAATTTCTTAAAATCCCATCTAGTATTGTTAACTCACATCTGATTTTTCAATTTCTCTCCTTAATTCTGCCTTCCAAGTGGACACTTTTCTCTGTTGTTTAATCTTTTATTTGTCTTGATATTAAGAGCTTTTTTTTAAAAAAGTAGCTGCTAAAGCTGTTGCATATATGACATTATTTACTTCTGTGATGTTTTCCTGTGGTCTATGCATTAACAATGTTTGCAATAAGTCCTACATGTTTGCCAAGTATGCTTATTGTATTTTATCATATGAATTTTTGGTTTTATCGCTAAAGTGATTTAAACTCTGTTCAAATGTCGTTTAATTCATCTTCATCAGAAACAGAATTTGAATCATTGAAATTATTGCAGTTGCAACAAGATTCTTCTGTTTTATTTCCTGGGAGATCATTATTTCTTATCGCATTTATTTTAGTTTGTATATCATCCTCTGTCATATTATCTATTTAAACTCTTGCCTCATTTTTATTTGGATTATAAAAAAAAGATGTCATGACTTGTTTATATTCTAGTATCGATAATTCACATGTGATTTCCTCAATTCCTCGCTGTAATTTTGCCTTCCAAATGGGCTCTTTTTGTCTGTTGTTGTAACATACCTACGGGCGATAATGGGTATTTATCCCTTCACATAAATACAGTAGTGAATACTGTATGTTGGTCTGCAGTTGGAGATCCATTGTGGAATAAACTTACTTCTAGCATTTGACTACTCTTTCTACACGTCGCTGGCGAATTGTATATATGTCGTTCGTGTCCTAAGTATTATCGTTCATTATCAACCTTCGTATGATTATTCCATGCAGTAACCTCCCACGGTTACAACAGTTGATTAATATTTTATTTGTCTTGATATTAAGTTTTTTCAATAGCTGACAAAGATGTTGCATATTTAATCGGTGATGTTTTCTAGTGCTCTGTCCATTAACAATGTTTGCAAAGCAATTTTATTTGCATATTATGTTTATTGAACCCTGTCATATGAATTTTTGGAAGTCGGTCTCTTTTTGACATTTGTATGCAAGTTACTTCGCTGACAAGTTGAATGATGTGATTTTTTCACTCCAATTATTTCAACTCTCTTGTTTCCAAGGAATTCTGTTCTTATGTCGTATGATTTATCTTCATCTATAACAGAATCTGAATCAGTGCAATTATTTATGTTGCATCTAGATTCTTCGGCTTTATTTCCACAGAGATCATTATTTCGTATCTCATTTATTTTAGTTTGTATCTCATCTTCTGTCATATTATCTATTTACACACTTACCTCATTTTTGTTTGGATTATGTCTGATAGATCTTTGATTTATATTTAGTTTTATCTCATTTATTTCTGTATTTGAGAGTCTTTTATTTCGCATGATGACCCTTCGGATATTAGCAAGAATATTTGGGTCGAGATAGAGTCTTACTTTATTTCTTACCATATATCTCTATATTTGAAATGTGTGATCGGTGAATTTTCGAGTGCAGTAAAAAAGAGATGTCATGACTTATTTATATTTTTCATGATTCCATTCAGTTCGCTTTCTTGTTATTAATTAATTTGCCATTGTCATCAGAACCAATGTTAGAGTTAATTCGGTGTTTTTTGATCAGCTGTCTCTTTGTTCCAGTGACACATTTTTCGACCCCAGACTAAGAGACGCGGCTGATTTTTAACCGAGTGAAGACTGTAAACATTGAGATGTGTATTTTTGGTTTTTTGCTTCAGTGATTTAAACTCTGTTGTTTTCGAGCAATTCTATTCTAATGTCGTATGATTTATCTTCATCAATAACAGAATCTGAATGACTACAATTATTTATGTTGCATCTAGATTCTTCGGATTCATTTCATAAGAGATCAGTATTTCGTATTTCATTTCTTTTAGTTTGTATCTCATCCTCTGTCATCTTGTCTATTTACACTTTTGCCTCATTTTTGTTTGGATTATATCTGATAGATCTTTGCTTTATATTTAGTTTTATCTCATTTATTTCTGTATTTGAGAGTCTTTTATTTCGCATGATAACCCTACGGACATTGACAAGCATATTTGGATCGAGGTGGGGGTCTTACTTTAGTTCTTACCATATCTCTCTATATTTATATGTCTGATCGGTGATGTTCTTTTGTGGATTTTCGAGTGCAATAAAAAAAGATGCCATTACGTATTTATATTCTTCCCGATTCTATTCAGTTCGCTTTCTTTTTATTTATTAATTTGACATTGTCACCAGAACCAATGTTAGAGTTAATTCGTTTTTTTTGATCAGGTGTCTCTTTGTTTCAGTGACACATTTTTTTTCCAGTGACACATTTTTCGACCACAAACCGGTTCCTCTTTGAGTGAGGACTTTAGACATTAGATGTATATATTTTTTTTTTTGTTTTTGCGTTTTGTCTTTAACCGCCAAAGGATATGCTTGTTCAAGATACCACCTCAAGGACGACTGTCGACCAAATCTAGAGATCTCGTCCTGCCCATGAGATATCGCTATTCACTATCGGATATCTCCCCGAGGCCACATGCAGTTTTATTTATGTATTTATTATTATTATTATTATTATTATTATTATTGACAAGCATATTTGGGTCGTGATAGGGTCTTACTTTAGTTCTTACCATGTCTCTCTATATTTGGTATATCTTATCCCATATGTTCTTTTGTGGATGTTCGAATGCATCGAAAAAATATGCCATATCTTCACGAGACCATTTCGTTCGCCTTCTTTTTATTAATTAATTTGTCATTGTCACCAGAACCAATGTTAGAGTTAATTCGGTTTTGTTGATCAGGTGTCTCTTTGTTTTGGCAGAGTTTGTTCCAGTAACAGATTTTTCGACCCCAGACTGGTTCCTCTCTGAGGGACGAAGCAGATTTCTAGCCGAGTGAAAACAGTAAACATTGAGATGTGTATTCTTTTTGTTTTATCTTTAACGGCCAAGGAATATTTTTGTTCAAGATACCACCTCATGGATTACAGTTGACCAAAATAATATAAGGCTTGAGAGACACTCAAGACAGAGTGTTACTGAATGAGGAGCATAAGAATAAGCGGTAAGTAGTAAATATTATGAGGATAGGAGGATATATAGAAAGTTCGATTGAGACAATTTTATCCCAGGAACTGCGACTTTGCGAAAGAGTCTTCCAAATCGGACACTACATCGATTGATTAATTGATTTGTTTTTTTATAGATTATCAACGTTTTGCAGGTTATTTAAAGCAAGAACATATTTTTAAATTCTATGATTTTTTTTTAGAGATAATAATGATTTAATATTACAAGTCGTACTAATTAACCCGTAGCTTGAGGGGAGAAGTGGTAGATACACTCTTTTCTCAAGGGTATTTACGCGTAAGGGATTATTACGAACACGACTGGAATTCGACCTCGTTTCTCCAATTTCCAACTTAGAACCGTTAGCCATTGCACCACACCTACATCCAAATGCTATGAAATTTATTCAATACAATCTGGGAGAAATCCCGCAATTTTTGTAAAACAATTGTATGATTTCAGCAAAATTTAAATAATAAATCTATTATATCATAGCATGTAAAATTTACCATTGAGTTAAACCCAATATTTATTTCGGGTTATAAATAAATAAAAAAAATAATAATATTACTACTTCGTCATCATACAATTTGTTTTACACACAGAAACACAATCGAAGTGAAATATTAACAATTACTGTTATTAATAGAAGTACTGTTATGTGTTCCCTTAATGTCAGGAGTTTATTTCAGCGCATTGCAAATTAGTAAGAATTATCAAATTTTATTTGCCTTTTTTTCTTTCGCCCTCTTTGCCTTTTCATCTGTTGAAAGAGATCGAATGCCGTAATAAAAGATGAAATAATAGTGCGTCGAAGAGAAGACAAGGGGCTTATCAGGAGATGCGTATTAAGTGTGAGAAATAGACGTGGGGGGGGGAGAAAGAGAGTAAAACCAATTTTAGACATTGCTTTTAACGATGCTCGAATTCTCATTTTCTATTTTTTCATTTTTTTTTTTTTTTTAACTTTTTTATCACAATTTTGTTCCATGTAAAATAATGTTTAAAAAAATACAAAGTAAAAAAATAACGAATATTATTTAAAATAAAAACAAAAATAATGAAAAAAAAATATCCCCAAACGAAAAACACACGAGTTTGATTTTTGCGTCTCTCACTCACATCAAAGAAACACACAGACTTAAAACGATCGGTCATTATGAAGCATCATTCTAACATTTAACGTTCATGTGTTTTATCTAATCTATATTCATTTACTTTTCTTTCCTTTGTATGTTTTTTTGTTTGTTTCTTTCTTTCTTTCTTTTGTGTGTGTCTGCGTGTGTTACGTGTGTGTCTGCGTTTATGTCATTAAATTGCTTTGCATTTGCAAATTTCTCATAATATTCCCTTAATTTTCCGATTTTATATCCAGAATTCTCAGCCCTCCGCCATGTTTGCCAAATGTGACTTTTCTAGGTTTTGTTACATGTCAAATTTAAGCAGAAATGCTTGCTTTCAATGAACTTGTTTTGTTTTTGTACTAATTTATTTCTTTGTTTTGCTGCAGATATACCCTCATCAAAAGCTTTCGCTTGCTGTAAATGGTGTAATCATTTTGTTAATATTGTTGTCACCTTATATAGGAGAACTTTAAGCTGAGAACGTTAATAGAAACGGCGCAGAAACAAATGTCATCTATGTCGGTTTATATTACATTGCTTTTATTTTGTTGGATGAATTTAATAAAATTGTTTGAATTAATTTTTGCTTCTATATAAAATGATAGATACACGCATCGTCTTCAACGTACGAGAGTTCAATAATTCAGTGTACATATCTATATCTGCGTCTGTATATTCTTTTTTCGTTATTTCACCAAGTGAGAAGTGCAGAGAACAGGATACAGTAAATTAATTCATGTATATCTAAAAAAAAGAGTAAATATTAATCATTAATATTATAGTTTAAGTTGATATTATTTCGGTGGTAAAGAAAATGTGGAATTCACTATTTACATTATTCTGACTATTATCCTCATCTTAGTCACCACGTTTATTACAATGTTTCGGTCCTTCAGTATCTGTCTATATTTCTGAGATGAGGTATTATGTACATTATTTACATTATTTGGACTATTGTCCTCGTCTTTGTCGCCATATTTATTAGAACGTTTCAGCCTTTCAGTATCTGTCTATATTTCTGAGATGAGGTATTATGAAAACTATTTACATTATTCGGACTATTGTCCTCATCATTGTCGCCATATTTATTACAACGTTTCGGCCTTTCAGTATCTGTCTATATTTCTGAGATGAGGTATTATGAAAACTATTTACATTTACTATTTTACAATTACTAAATTACTATTTACAATCAGGTTTAGTAGAGAGAACAATGTAGTCTCGACCAGTATCACTATTCCAATGTCTTGCAGTAATTGTCTGAACGCGACTCTGTTTCGGACTGCCTCTGACTCGACTGACTGACTCGCTCGCTCTGACTGACTGACAGACTTCTGACGGAACTCACTCTAGACTTCAGACGGAACTCTAGACTTCAGACGGAACGGTATTTAGTCCCCCCACCACCACGAGGTCATCATGTGACACAAGGCCGGTTTAACGTGGTATCTCCGAGCCCGTGGACTCGGCCATAAAATATGCCCTTTTAAAACCCGAATAAACGGGTTCAGGTCGGTTTACTTCCCCGAAAGAGACTCCGCCCTTCGGCGTAGCCTCGTTCGGGTTCCTCCCGGCCTGAAGGCAGAGAGTTCAACCGATCAGCCGGTCAGCCGGTCGCGCGACTTCGGACTGAACTCTCTGCTTCCTCTTGAGGCGCAGTATTTATTACGTAGGGAATAGTCCATTATGTTATTATGGGTAAGGTCCCATAACATAAATATAACGTTCACCGTTGAGCAGATTAACTGAAACAAGACAAATAATTCCCTTATTATTTACTTTTTCGAATTTTTCCGATGAAAAATGACAGAGCGAACATGTTAGTACTTTGCATGTCCATTCCACGAAGTCGTTCCTTGCAGATTGATTATAGATTCTCTATTATGGAGGGTAGTAATACCAACCTCCCAGCGCAAAAAAAACATATTAAGGTGCCTGCATTCGACTCATCAAGGAGTAGTTGGCATGAAAGCGCGTGCCAATGAGTCAGTCTGATGGCCTGGAATGAATGCCTCATTTCGCAATTACAGGGATAATTGCATTACATGTTCAAGGAATGCCCCAAATCTACCGCATGTAGCAATCCACATGACACCTACACTAGAATGGCCTTTTCAACAAATGGAGTGATGGATTTGTTCTATGTAGGGTCCTTCACGTATCTTGCTTGTGCAGACAGGCTCACTGGATGGCTCATTCTGTAGCGCATCCATCCAGTTGCCTCCAGGTTGATATCCATCTGAAGAGAAATATTCCAAACATATGGTGCGCCTGAGGAACTTTGTACAGACGGTGGGTCGCCCTTCTCAGCTTACTCATTCGAACAGTTCCTAAACACCTGGGTTGTTAAACAAAGAATTTCATCAGTGGCCTATCAGACGATCAGAATTAGCAGTCAAGACTGCAAAAAGACTCATAAAAGACTGCACAGGACACCAGGGTTCCTTAGACAATGACATGGCAGCACAAGCAATCTTGCAATATAGAAACACTCCTATCCAAGGCATTGGCTTATCACCAGCGCAACTTCTGCTTCATAGACGCCTTCGGGATTTTATCCCAACGCACCTATACTTATATAAACCACACCCTGAGTGGATAGCCGCAGCCCAAAAACGTGAAAAGACATTATCCAAACGCAATGCAGGCCTCATTGAGAGGTACACCCGTACTGCACATGCCCTATCCGTGATTCGTTAGGGTGACACAGTCTCTATTCAAAACCCAAATACCCATAGATTGGACACAGCTGGGCGAATATTAGAGACGCTTCCCAACCGTCAATATAGGATTCGAGTTGCAGGATCAGGCAGAATAACCCTGTGGAACCGTAAGTTTCTAAGGAAACTCAAAGCACCCGTAATCAAGGCCCCCATACCAAGTGCCTTGTCTGTGTCCCCTGAGCCGACGATTACAGATATGTGTAAACCACATCAATCTGCCAAAGAATCGGGAAATGGTGGCATTACATTGCGAAGTGATCTGGCATCCCAGGGCCCTACTCAATCACCGCCATCAAAAACAAGGTTACCCAGGGCGCTATCTGGACTACTCCCGCACAATCGGCCCGTCAATAAGAAACTGATTCCTCCCCAACAGCTAATATGCTTCCGCAATGGGGAGAGGAGGGAGATGTAGAAGTCAAGTTATTTACCTGCTAACATGGCTTCCTTCTTGTGTATTGTTGGAAAAAGCAAGCCAGCTAATTTTACTTCATTTATAGGAGAGTACCTAATACACAAGTTAGGTTGGTCCATTTTGCTAGAATTGCCCAACACATTTGCATAAGTGGTCTCTATTCACCCATATATCTCTCCATTAAATGGCTCAGGTCAGTTTAACTTGTGACTACACCAGTCTACTTGTTTGTCAGACTACTTGCAAACTAACCAATTTTCTACAGGATTTAAATCATGAGACTTTCCGGGACAGTCTATAGTACTTCGATTTGCTCACTGGTAAGGTTTGCTAGTGTATTCCTGCAGAGTTACAATTTTCGTACGCTTTCTTGGCGTAACGTCCATCGCAGGCAATCGCCGTAGGATAACTAATCGACAGTCGAGACAAAAGTTTCTGGGCGTGATAAAAATCTGATGCAATCACGCATTACGCAATATTTTTCAAGGACAAACAAATTTCACCACACACCCTGAAAATAGATTCATATTGCTGCACACCGTTGCAAATGACCTAATCCGAGGTAAAAATAGAAAATTATTACACCCTGTCACTCCAGTGGGTCTAAAACTCACAGTATGGTGAGAGAAAGGAAACTAAAGCGGTTGTTTCAATTAATTTGCATAAGGGTTACGTTAATCTGTATTTTTAAATATAGTATACATGGAAAAATAATTTGACATATAGTATTCAATAAAACTATATTTTTAAATGTAGCATACCTTAAAACTATAGTTTTAAATATATCTTACAACTATATTTTTAATATAGTCTATCTTAAAAATATAGTTCTACATACAGTATACAATCAAGCGATATTTTCAGGATACTTTAAAACTATAGTTTTACATATAGCATACCGTAAAACTATGTTTTTACATGCAGTTTACCTGAAAATATATTTTAAACATATACCTTCAAACGATAGTTTTACTTATTTTAAATATAGTATACATTAAAACTATAGTTTAAATATAGTTACAACTATATTTTAAATATAATATACCTTAAAATATAGTCTTATATATATTATACCTCATTTTTTAATACAGCTTACCTCAAATCTATAATTTTAAATATACAATGCCTTAAAACTCTATTTTTGTCATATTGTTAAAAATAAATTTTTATCATATCGGATGCTCTATGTCTTTAAAGTTATTTTAATCGTTAAACTCTTTATTTTGTTTGAGTAATAGGTATTAGTTTGTAAGGGAAATCGTCTAAACGAATTCAATGTTTCATGTGTGGTTGCTAAAGTGCTCTTCGCACTATAAGCCTCGGAAATTTTAAAACTCAACCTATCTATTGTCAGTTCCATCGAGATATATAGTGAATAAAAACAGTCGCTGATATGACACTATTGTCGAGAGAAAAGAGATTTAGCTTGTGAACAATTAGGCAAACCACTCTCCCATAACTAACAACCAGACAATTACAGCCTTCAAAAGTTGTCAACGTAATGCTTATATATAAAATCTGAGATTGTTTTACATTACGTTTCACTCTGTACAAGGCCCGTGGGCTACTCGAAGTAGAGAGTTACATTAAGGGGCAGTTTATACAGACAGGGGAGGAAGATAACAGTTAACCCTGAATTTGAAGAAGTTAAGAATTTAGTGATCAGGGAAACATACTTTTGGGAATATGACCTCAAACCACTGCTCTGTGGTTTGCGGAAATTTTTTTTAGAGAGGAACATACTTCTCACCGATGGAATACGAAGAGAATGAGAGTGGTTCGCTACAAGGGGTGTGGCATGCCAGCTCTTAGCCATGAAGATTAGAACTGGCGGAACCAAGGAATATACTTCGTTCGAGGACTTCCCATGAAAGTAGCGATGGAGATAAAGTAATATTGGAAAAGGATTTGTTTGTTTTTTTGTTCGTTTTTTTTTTCCTGGGAATTTTGTTTTTAATTCCTAAATGTTCAGTAAAAATTAAAAAAAATAAAATTCAGTAATAAAAATCTCGATTTGCATTTCAACTTTAATAAAACATTTTTTTTTTCTTTTTACGCCCTTGAATACTAGAGCAAAATTATTCCTTCAGGTCAAGGCACGTATTTTCAAATAAGAAAATATAAAGACGGTTTTTAAATATTTGTCGAATTATTAATTATTCGTGTTAGGTGATTTTTTTTTTTTTTAAATTAGAAGGCAACGCCCTATTCGATAAAATTATGGCATCTTGGAAAATAATAACAGCTGAGTAATGACATGAAATTCATCAAATAGAAGAAGAATCGAGAAATCGGCGAGGTGATTATATGGAAATGAAAAATGAAATTGTGTTTGTAACGAAAGGGAAAGATTTTTAAAAAATAAGGAAAATATTAAAGGAAAAAAACGAATGCTTAGAAAAAAAGAATCAAGAATATGAGGAAACGCGAGGAAAATGTATTGTCAAAATTTGAGTGAAAGAAAAATCAATTTGCAAAGAGAAAAAGTAGGACGAGAGACGAATGACCCAAAAAAGAGTTAAGAAAGAAGAGAATATGAACAAAGGCGCGAAGTTAATAGTAAAGAAAGAAGAAAATATAAGGGGTTCAAAATTTAAGACAAAGAAATAGGAACAAAGAAAAAAGGTCAATAAAAAGAAAGGCCGAAGTAAAAGTCGATAAGGAAAGCGGGAAAAAGAGCAGAAGAAACAGTAGAAAATAAGGAGGAAAATAAAAAACTAATAGAAAGATAATTAAAAACTAAAGAGGATGAGAAAGAAACGAAAAAGACGAAGAAAGAAAAGACGAAGAAATGATATAGCAAGAAACAAAAATCGACGGCAATAAATAGAAAAAAAAAGAAAGAAAAACACGTAGAAAAAAGAAAAAAGCTGGTGAATAAGGAGAAATTAAGATATAAAAAAGAAACAATAATGAAGACGATGACGCGAACACAAGGCGATCCTTATACCAAACCTAGCTGTCCGCGACTAGGGGCGGACGTGTGGCGGCTTAAATTATTACTAAATAACAATTACTGAGAACATTTCTAGCAAGGAACTTGTTAGTCATATCCAATAATTAGTTAATTAACAAATATATATAATATTAGGAAGCATCTTACAATTATTGATTTATTTCCATAAAAGCAAATGTACAAAGAAAGAACAAAAATAACCTACTCGACCATAAAACAACTAAATGTACAAAAATTAATTTATTCGCCATAAATTTAGATAATATTTAAAAATTAATGAATTAATATGTTTATGTTAATTGATTACCGAAAATTACATAACAAAATCAGAAAGCAATTTCAGCATTTTAAAATCGTGTACTATCAAAGTCTGAAAATACTTTACAAAAGATGTGAATTCTAGAGAAAAATTAATTTTCATAATCTTTGCAAAATTTATTGTAATTTTTGTTACATGTGCAATTTCTTTCACTGAATATTAAGAAAATAGTTATTTTGCTATGATATAATATCACACATTACCAGTCTACATATTTTTAAAAATCAGATCAATTTACATTAACAAAAACAAAATTAATTAACTGGATATTTTGGGGAGTTAACCAATCAAAAAATAAAAAATGTAAAAAGAGGGGAAATTAAAAAATAAAAAATAATATCTGATATATCTGTGGTCTCGAGTGGAATTTTTAAATTACGACAATCTATTTCTTTCGAAAATGTTCATATTCTTGGAAATAAAAAAAAAACTAATATTATTAATATTTCTTCTTCTATGGGACAGTCCTTTCTTGTGACATAGCCTGCTAGATACAAAAGTAACATTTTAATATCTTTAGGGATCCTAGTTTCAAGCTCTGGTAAGTTATCAAATGTTTGGCATTGTTACAGGTTTTTGGATATATCTATGTACTAGTGATCTAGCCAAAATGTGCTGACTCATTTTATAGTCCACCAAGAGAAGGGTTAACCAATCAGGAAGCTCAAATTATTCAATCCGACGTGTATAAAGGCAGCCATTTTGTTTTTTCTCACAAAATATCTTCACTGCCAACTTGATATCGAAGACTTAAAGAATTAACAGCCGCTACTTCCTCTGAATCTTCACTGACAACCTCTGATATTGAAGAGATTACGGACTTCACTGGATTCCATATTCAGAGACTACGGCAAACATGGTCAACAGGCATCCCATCCAAAAAATGTCCACATTTTCAACAATTATGTCCTGGATTAAAGTTGTATTCTTTGACTTCAACATTTAACTTAAGTAATAGTTTTAGTTTTTTTCAATATTAAAGTTTTCAATAAAACTTTGAACTGTTATAAAATATGCACCTCTAGAATTTTGTCTTAATTTTCCAAATTCATTTTGTAAATAGTCTGTGATAAACTCACCAAGCGTAACAAAATTAAACCTACTACTTAACAAATATCTACAAACATCAATTAAGTCATCGCATGAATGTTCAATGGTGAAATTAGTATCACTTGTTAATGATTTCAATCTTTTTACTTGATTTCCTTCCATTATTTGGTCATTTTTTTTTTCAGAATTAGAAAGAACTAACAAATATTCCTCATCTAAATCAAATATGACCTTTTTCAGTTGATATTTTTTCCTAGCATCACCATATATTTGGCACAGACAATTTTCAAAAATGTTATCATTTTCAATGAAATTAACAGTTTCTGTCGTATCTCCCCCACCTAGTTAATAATGGGTGTGTCTTAATAGCAGCTACAGTTTGATCAAAAAATCTTTTAAACAGTAGGAAACATTTTGTCGCTCAAAAGGTTTTGGGTAAACTGCTACATCAGTTAGTTTCGACAGCTTAAATAATTGAGTTTTTTTCATAATCTAAAAGACATTTTACAATTTCCCATTTTGCAGTCGTCTTTTTGCCTTCAGAATAAAATAATAATTCAGAAGTAGTTTCAGTAATCCAGTTACTGCGAATATTTTTTAAAAAAGATGGACATAATGAAAAAGTAAACACAAACCATTTTAAAGTTATCCAAGTCTTACTAAAACAATGTCAATTTTTTGGAAATAAAGGTTTGATGGGTCCAGTTATTGTCACATATAAATGCAATTTCTTGACTGTTGCATCAACTCTATATTTTTTCATATAAAACAGTTGCATCTAATTTCACAATTGGAATCATTTTACATAGACTTTTTCGACCTCCATCTAAACATTTTAACATGATGCCCAAGACTGCTTTTACTAATCCCCATTTTTCTGCCAAACCAAATAAGTTTCCTCCATGATATTGCAGAGCAACCTTAGCATATACTTCAAATAAAAGAATACATTTTTTTAGACTTTCAGAGATTTCACTAAAATGTCACAAAGAAAATTAATGTCATCTAACCTGGTAATTTTCTCACACTGGATAACTTGAAATCACCCTAAAGTCTGTTATATAATAACCAAAATGTAATAAAGTAATCAAATGCCTTAGATGGCATATCATAATACTTGTATCGATACTTTTTTATGACATATCATTAATATGCTCTTTTAATTTGTTTTCTTATTATCAATTTTTAAGTTACTATGGTAACGAATTATTTCCATTCAGTGATTTGTGACCAGGGCTGAAACATTGATATTCGACATGTTGTATATATAACCAGCATTTGTAACATTCAAATCTCAAGTTTTCAAAGATTTAATTAAAACATTGGAACACATCTAGTAAAAAAAAATCAACAGATTGAATGAACAGATGATTCTTTGATGGAACTGCTGCGACATTGATTAATATTCTGATACAATTTTTCAAAAGTAAAAATTTTGTCTTTTTTTAGAAACTTTGCCAACTCATCATTTTGCACATTACGCAAAGAACCAGAAGTTGTGTTTGTTGATTTTGGTTGAGGATGAGGTAATACACCTATGGCAAATGATCAAATATTGATAGTGGATTTCTGGGTCGTACTTTTCTTGTAGTAACCGCTGATTTATAATTAGATAGAAAATACCTTTCACAAACAACAGAGTTTGGTTTGTCAGGGGTGTTGTCTTAAGTCTTTAACCATTGTTCGCACTCATTCTGATCTTGGGAAAGGCAAAATAAACAAACCTTATTTTGTTCATTGTTACCACGACAACCTGTTACACAGTATTTTTTACCATTTTGAGAAAGTGTTTGGGGTATTAAAATAAAAATATTAACTTATAACTATTATTACTTACATTATTTACATTCAGACTTTTATCCTCATCTTCATTGCCATATTCACAACGTTTCGGGCGTTGTACGCTCCGGCCTTCTTCAGATGATTGGACTTTCGAACCGAATCCTTTATTTCGTCCACCGATTATTCTAGTTCCATGTGCCAAGGACACATGGCCTAGTGGATAAAGACGTTGGTCAGATCCAGTGACTAGACTCAAAGAGTTGTGAGTTCAATACCAGGCCACAGCAGTGGTGAACCAAAACTTGGAGAGTTGAGTTAACTGAGACATCTGGAAGAGGCATGCCACGTGGAACTGGGACAATCTACCCCGGTGGACGAAATAAAGGGTTCGAATCGAAAGTCCAATCACCTGAAGAAGGCCGGAGCGTACAACGCTCGTAACGTTGTGAATATGGCAATTAAGAAACGATAACAGTCCGAATAATGTAAATAACGTAATTAATCATAATTACTTCATCTCAGAGATGTAGACAGATATGAAACTATTATTTTGTAAAAAGTATATGGTGCTTTTAAAAAGTGTAGTGTAACTGTAAATATTTATTTCATTTTTTTAAAACAATGTTTGTTATGTTGTAATAATAGCATACAAATATTGATTTTTTTTTCAAATGGACAAAACTCTTTAGATTAAACTTTGAAAATTAGCCGTACAAAATTTAGATTCATTTTTTCTCGGCATACTGCATATGTTATAAAGAAAACACACTTTATTCCTTAAAAATGTATTTTATAACCAATATATTCGTCATTATGGAGAATAATAGCATAAATAAAAAGATTAAATTAACTTTTTTGAGAAAACTTTTAATATTGATAAAAAAAACTTGTGAAAAAGAGAAAGACGATATTGACAAGAAAATAATATCATCTTTATATTTTTGTCGTATATTTTTAATAGTTGTGAAATATTAAATTTATTGAATTTAATTTTTGAGATTAATTTTGTTTAATTCTTTAATAAGCTTTAATAATCTTTTTTTTTCATTAATTTTGGCAGTGAAAAACGTTACCTTTGTTTTTAATGTCTTGTACTTATTTACGAATGACAAACATACTTTTAAAAAGAAAATGATACCTATTAGTTCCGTTAATGCAAAACATATTATTCACAAAAAAATTATTTTATGTTTAATATATTTATTGTTAAAGAACAGTAACATAAAGAAAAAATATTAATTTATATAAACTTTTATTTTATGTGGTAATATTTTAAAACGTCTTAATGGAACTTGTGAATTTCACACCTACAAAGTTAAGATATTGAAAGTTCAAATAAAATAGATACACATAACTTACTTCAGTATCATGAATAATAAACTTAACTTAATTCAAAAGTAAAAATTCCTTTAAGAAAATCTTGATTTAATCCAATTAAAGCAACGAACTTTCGAATATTGACAATTTGCCTCCAGTACCTGAAGAGCTACACGCGCTCTATAGATCTGCGATAAGTATAAACTTGAATGAACATGAAAAATCTTAATGTAAGATTAGATTAAAAGGGTAGAAGGGAAGAACTAAGAGTAAGATTAAAAAGACACACACACACACACACACACACACACACACACACACACACACACACACACACACACACATATATATATATATATATATATATATATTTCTGAGATAAGGTATTGTGAATATTATTTACATTATTCGGACTATTATCCTCAACTTTGTCGCCACATTTATTACAACGTTTCGGCCGCTGTACTCTCCGACCTTCTTCAGGTGGTTGAAATGTCGAACTGAACCCTTTATTTTACTCACTGGGTTAGACTGTTCTAGTTCCACGTGGATAAAGACATTAGTTAGATCCAGTGACAGGACCCAAAGAGTGTGAGTTCAATACCCGGTTAAGACAGTGGAGAAATTTCAGAGAGAAATTAACATAACTGATAACTGATAACTGACATCCATTAGAACATGGCACGGGGAACTAGAACAGTCTACCCCAGTGAGCGAAATAAAGGGTTCAGTTTGACATTCCAACCACCTGAAGAAGGCCGGAGCGTACAACGGCTGAAACGTTGAAATAAATATGGCCAAAAAGATGAGGACAATAGTCCGAATAATGTAAATAATATATTTAATATTCATCAATGTTTTCCTTTTCTGTCCATAGTATTCTCATCTTCCTCCTGCAGAGCAACATTCCTGTGTTTCCTCTGTATCTGTGAATGCTCATCATTATATATGGGGAATAACGCTACATACCAGTTCACCACTGTTTGATTTTATGAAAATTTCATCTTTCTTAGTAAATTGCTTAGTTTTTAGAAGGCATCTTTTGCTATTCCAGTGTGTGTTCGAATTTCGGTGTGACATAGTACATTCTCTGTTAAAGTATTCCTAACATATTTAAAAGTCTGTCCTATTTTGAGCTTGCAGCTTGAGATTTTTAACATGCTGACAACCAAATCAGTGAGTTTTTTAAACGTCATGTGTTATACACGCTTGAACGTTCATTTGCTCACGCTGGCGAAGAAATCAGTGAGTCAGTTAAGTTTCATAAGTTATAAACGCCTGGGCGTTCATTTTCTCACACTGACGACGAAATTCCTGTCAGTTAAGTGTCATACGTTATACATGCATGAGCCTTCATTTTCTCACACTGACGACGAAAGTAATCAGTCAGTTAAATGTCATATTTTATACACGCTTGGGCGTTCCTTTTATACTGACTAAGAAATCAGTGAGTCAGTTAAGTCTCATACTTTATACACACCTTGGCTTTTATTTTCTTAAGTTGACTAAGAATTCAATAAGTCAGTTAAGCGCCATACGTTATACACGCTTGAGCGTTCATTTTCTCATGCTGAGGACGAAATTATTAAGTCAGGTAAGTCTCATAAGTTATACACGCCTGTGCATTCATTTTCTCACCGACGAAGAATTTAGTGAGTCAGTTAAGTGCCATACGTTATACACGATATGGCGTCCAATTTCTCACGGTGATGTCGAAATTAGGAAGTCCGTTAAATGTCATACTTTATACACGCTTTGGCGTTCATTTTCTCACACTGACTAAGAAACCTGTGAGTTAAGTGTCATAAGTTATACATTCTTTGTCGTCCATTTTCTCATGCTGACGACGAAATTAGTGAGTCAGTTAAGTGTCATACTTTATACACCCTTGGGCGTTCATTTTCACACGTTGACGAAGAAATTAGTGACTCAGTTAAGTGTCATACTCTATACACGCATAGCCGTTATTTTTCTCACGCTAACGATGAAATTAGTGAGTTAGTTAAGTGTCATACTCTATACACGCATAGCCGTTCCTTTTCTCGTGCTAACGACGAAATGAGTGGGTCTGTTAAGTGCCATACTCTATACACGCATAGCCGTTCTTTTTCTCACGCTAACGATGAAATTAATGGGTCTGTTAAGTGCCATACTCTATACACGCATAGCGGTTCTTTTTCTCACGCTAACGATGAAATTAGTGGGTCTGTTAAGTGCCATACTCTATACACGCATAGCCGTTCTTTTTGTCACGCTAACGATGAAATTAGTGGGTCTGTTAAGTGCCATACTCTATACACTCATAGCCGTTTCTTTTCTCACGCTAACGATGAAATTCGTGGGTCCGTTAAGTGCCATAATCTATACACGCATAGCCGCTCTTTTTGTCACGCTAACGATGAAATTAGTGGGTCTGTTAAGTGCCATACTCTATACACGCATAGCCGTTCTTTTTCTCACGCTAACGATGAAATTAGTGGGTCTGTTAAGTGCCACACTCTATATACGCATAGCCGTTCCTTTTCTCACGCTAACGATGAAATTAGTGGGTCTGTTAAGTGCCATACTCTATACACGCATAGCCGTTCTTTTTCTCACGCTAACGATGAAATTAGTGGGTCTGTTAAGTGCCATACTCTATACACGCATAGCCGTTCTTCTTCTCACGCTAACGATGAAATTAGTGGGTCTGTTAAGTGCCACACTCTATACACGCATAGCCGTTCTTTTTCTCACGCTAACGATGAAATTAGTGGGTCTGTTAAGTGCCATACTCTATACACGCATAGCCGTTCTTTTTGTCACGCTAACGATGAAATTAGTGGGTCTGTTAAGTGCCATACTCTATACACGCATAGCCGTTCTTTTTGTCACGCTAACGATGAAATTAGTGGGTCTGTTAAGTGCCACATTCTATATACGCATAGCCGTTCCTTTTCTCACGCTAACGCTGAAATTAGTGGGTCTGTTAAGTGCCACACTCTATACACGCATAGCCGTTCCTTTTCTCGGGCTAACGACGAAATTAGTGGGTCTGTTAAGTGCCATACTCTATACACGCATAGCCGTTCTTTTTCTAACGCTAACGATGAAATTAGTGGGTCTGTTAAGTGCCATACTCTATACACGCATAGCCGTTCTTTTTGTCACGCTAACGATGAAATTAGTGGGTCTGTTAAGTGCCATACTCTATACACGCATAGCCGATCTTTTTCTCAGGCTAACGATGAAATTAGTGGGTCTGTTAAGTTCCACACTCTATATACGCATAGCCGTTCCTTTTCTCACGCTAACGATGAAATTAGTGGGTCTGTTAAGTGCCACACTCTATATACGCATAGACGTTCCTTTTCTCACGCTAACGATGAAATTAGTGGGTCTGTTAGGTGCCATACTCTATACACGCATTGCCATTCTTTTTATCGTGCTAACGACGAAATTAGTGGGTCTGTAAAGTGCCACACTCTATACACGCATAGCCGTTCCTTTTCTCACGCTGACGATGAAATTAGTGGGTCTGTTAAGTGCCATACTCTATACACGCATAGCCGTTCTTTTTCTCACGCTAACGCTGAAATTAGTGGGTCTGTTAAGTGCCATACTCTATACACGCATAGCCGTTCCTTTTCTCGGGCTAACGACGAAATTAGTGGGTCTGTTAAGTGCCATACTCTATACACGCATAGCCGTTCTTTTTCTAACGCTAACGATGAAATTAGTGGGTCTGTTAAGTGCCACACTCTATACACGCATAGCCGTTCTTTTTCTCACGCTAACGATGAAATTAGTGGGTCTGTTAAGTGCCATACTCTATACACGCATAGCCGTTCTTTTGTCACGCTAACGATGAAATTAGTGGGTCTGTTAATGCCATACTCTATACACGCATAGCCGTTCTTTTTGTCACGCTAACGATGAAATTAGTGGGTCTGTTAAGTGCCACACGCTATATACGCATAGCCGTCCCTTTTCTCACGCTAACGATGAAATTAGTGGGTCTGTTAAGTGCCATACTCTATACACGCATAGCCGTTCCTTTTCTCACGCTAACGATGAAATTAGTGGGTCTGTTAAGTGCCATACTCTATACACGCATAGCCGTTCTTTTTGTCACGCTAACGATGAAATTAGTGGGTCTGTTAAGTGCCATACTCTATACACGCATAGCCGTTCTTTTTGTCATGCTAACGATGAAATTAGTGGGTCTGTTAAGTGCCACAATCTATATACGCATAGCCGTTCCTTTTCTCACGCTAACGATGAAATTAGTGGGTCAGTTAAGTGCCATAATCTATACACGCATAGCTGTTCTTTTTCTCACGCTAACGATGAAATTAGTTGGTCTGTTAAGTGCCATACGCTATACACGCATAGCCGTTCTTTTTCTCACCCTAACGATGAAATTAGTGGGTCTGTTAAGTGCCATAATCTATACACGCATAGCCGTCTTTTTTGTCACGCTAACGATGAAATTAGTGGGTCTGTTAAGTGCCATAATCTATATACGCATAGCCGTTCTTTTTCTCACGCTAACGATGAAATTAGTGGGTCTGTTAATGCCATAATCTATACACGCATAGCCGTTCTTTTCTCACGCTAACGATGAAATTAGTGGGTCTGTTAGTGCCATAGTCTATACACGCATAGCCGTTCTTTTTCTCACGCTAACGATGAAATTAGTGGGTCTGTTAAGTGCCATAGTTCTATACACGCATAGCCGTTCTTTTTTGTCACGCTAACGATGAAATTAGTGGGTCTGTTAAGTGCCATAGTCTATACACGCATAGCCGTTTTTTTTCTCACGCTAACGATGAAATTAGTGGGTCTGTTAAGTGCCATAGTCTATACACGCATAGCCGTTCTTTTTGTCACGCTAACGATGAAATTAGTGGGTCTGTTAAGTGCCATACTCTATACACTCATAGCCGTTTCTTTTCTCACGCTAACGATGAAATTAGTGGGTCTGTTAATGCCATACTCTATACACGCATAGCCGTTCTTTTTGTCACGCTAACGATGAAATTAGTGGGTCTGTTAAGTGCCATACTCTATACACGCATAGCCGTTCTTTTGTCACGCTAACGATGAAATTAGTGGGTCTGTTAAGTGCCATACTCTATACACGCATAGCCGTTCTTTTTTGTCACGCTAACGATGAAATTAGTGGGTCTGTTAGGTGCCACATTCTATATACGCATATCCGCTCCTTTTCTCACGCTAACGCTGAAATTAGTGGGTCTGTTAAGTGCCATACTCTATACACGCATAGCCGTTCTTTTTTCTCACGCTAACGATGAAATTAGTGGGTCTGTTCAACGATGCTGTTATACTCTATACACGCATAGCCGTTTCTTTTCTCACGCTAACGATGAAATTAGTGGGTCTGTTATGCCATACTCTATACACGCATAGCCGTTCTTTTTTGTCACGCATAACGCTAACGATGAAATTAGTGGGTCTGTTAAGTGCCATACTCTATACACGCATAGCCGTTCTTTTTCTCACGCTAACGATGAAATTAGTGGGTCTGTTAAGTGCCATACTCTATACACGCATAGCCGTTCTTTTTCTCACGCTAACGATGAAATTAGTGGGTCTGTTAGTGCCATCACGCTAACTCTATACACGCATAGCCGTTCTTTTTGTCACGCTAACGATGAAATTAGTGGGTCTGTTATGCCATACTCTATACACGCATAGCCGTTCTTTTCTCACGCTAACGATGAAATTAGTGGGTCTGTTAAGTGCCATACTCTATACACGCATAGCCGTTCTTTTTTCTCACGCTAACGATGAAATTAGTGGGTCTGTTAAGTGCCATACTCTATACACGCATAGCCGTTCTTTTTGTCACGCTAACGATGAAATTAGTGGGTCTGTTAAGTGCCATACTCTATACACGCATAGCCGTTTCTTTTTTCTCACGCTAACGATGAAATTAGTGGGTCTGTTAAGTGCCATACTCTATATACGCATAGCCGTTCCTTTTCTCACGCTAACGATGAAATTAGTGGGTCTGTTAAGCCATGCCATGTCTATATACGCATATCCGTTATGCGTTCTTTTTTTTGTCACGCTAACGATGAAATTAGTGGGTCTGTTAAGTGCCATACTCTATACACGCATAGCCGTTCCTTTTCTCACGCTAACGATGAAATTAGTGGGTCTGTTATGCCATACTCTATACACGCATAGCCGTTCTTTTTCTCACGCTAACGATGAAATTAGTGGGTCTGTTAAGTGCCATACTCTATACACGCATAGCCGTTCTTTTTCTCACGCTAACGATGAAATTAGTGGGTCTGTTAAGTGCCATACGATGAAATTAGTGGGTCTCTATACACGCATAGCCGTTCTTTTGTCACGCTAACGATGAAATTAGTGGGTCTGTTAGTCCTTTTGCCATACTCTATACACGCATAGCCGTTCTTTTTTGTCACGCTAACGATGAAATTAGTGGGTCTGTTAAGTGCCATACTCTATCTATATAGTGGGTCGTTCTTTTCTTTTCTCACGCTAACGATGAAATTAGTGGGTCTGTTAGGTGCCATTTATACACGCACGCTTTTAACACGCTAACGATGAAATTAGTGGGTCTGTTAATGCCATACTCTATACACGCATAGCCGTTCTTTTTCTCACGCTAACGATGAAATTAGTGGGTCTGTTAAGTGCCATACTCTATACACGCATAGCCGTTCTTTTTCTCACGCTAACGATGAAATTAGTGGGTCTGTTAAGTGCCATAATCTATACACGCATAGCCGTTCTTTTGTCACGCTAACGATGAAATTAGTGGGTCTGTTAAGTGCCACACTCTATATACGCATAGCCGTTCCTTTTCTCACGCTAACGATGAAATTAGTGGGGCCATACTCTATACACGCATAGCCGTTCTTTTCTCACGCGCTAACGATGAAATTAGTGGGTCTGTTAAGTGCCATACGCATAGCCGTTCTTTTTTTACACGCATAGTGGGCCGTTCCGTTTTTTCTCACGCTAACGATGAAATTAGTGGGTCTGTTAAGTGCCATACTCTATACACGCATAGCCGTTCTTTTTCTCACGCTAACGATGAAATTAGTGGGTCTGTTAAGCATGCCACGATGAAACTCTATACACGCATAGCCGTTCTTTTTTGTCACGCTAACGATGAAATTAGTGGGTCTGTTAAGTGCCATACTTATACACGCATAGCCGTTCTTTTTGTCACGCTAACGATGAAATTAGTGGGTCTGTTAAGTGCCATACTCTATACACGCATAGCCGTTCTTTTTGTCACGCTAACGATGAAATTAGTGGGTCTGTTAAGTGCCACACTCTATATACGCATAGCCGTTCTTTTTTCTCACGCTAACGATGAAATTAGTGGGTCTGTTAAGTGCCATACTCTATACACGCATAGCCGTTTTTTTTCTCACGCTAACGATGAAATTAGTGGGTCTGTTAAGTGCCATACTCTATACACGCATAGCCGTTCTTTTTCTCACGCTAACGATGAAATTAGTGGGTCTGTTAGTGCCATACTCTATACACGCATAGCCGTTCTTTTTGTCACGCTAACGATGAAATTAGTGGGTCTGTTACACGCATAGCCGTTCTTTTTTTCTGCCATAGTGGGTCTAAGTGCCATACACGCATAGCCGTTCTTTTTCTCACGCTAACGATGAAATTAGTGGGTCTGTTAAGTGCCACACTCTATACACGCATAGCCGTTCTTTTTCTCACGCTAACGATAACGATGCCAAATTACGCATGGGTCACGCTAACGATGAAATTAGTGGGTCTGATAAGTGCCATACTCTATATAGGCATAGCCGTTCCTTTTCTCACGCTAACGATGAAATTAGTGGTTCTGTTAAGTGCCATACTCTATACACGCATAGCCGTTCTTTTATCGTGCTAACGACGAAATTAGTGGGTCTGTTAATGCCATACTCTATACACGCATAGCCGTTCTTTTTCTCACGCTAACGATGAAATTAGTGGGTCTGTTAATGCCACACTTATACACGCATAGCCGTTCTTTTTCTCACGCTAACGATGAAATTAGTGGGTCTGTTATGCCATACTCTATACACGCATAGCCGTTCTTTTTTTGTCACGCTAACGATGAAATTAGTGGGTCTGTTAAGTGCCATACTCTATACACGCATAGCCGTTCTTTTTTCTCACGCTAACGATGAAATTAGTGGGTCTGTTAATTGCCATACTCTATACACGCATCGCCGTTCCTTTTCTCGTGCCAACGACGGAATTAGTGGGTCTGTTAAGTGCCACACTCTATACACTCATAGCCGTTACTTTTCTCACGCTAACGATAAAATTCGTGGGTCTGTTACGTGCCATAATCTATACACGCATAGCCGTTCTTTTTTGTCACGCTAACGATGAAATTAGTGGGTCTGTTAAGTGCCATACTCTATACACGCATAGCCGTTCTTTTTGTCATGCTAACGATGAAATTAGTGGGTCTGGGTCTGTTTTTGTCACGCTAACGATGAAATTCTATATATACGCATAGCCGTTTTTTCTCACGCTAACGATGAAATTAGTGTGTCTGTTAAGTGCCATACTCTATACACGCATAGCCGTTCTTTTTCTCACGCTAACGATGAAATTAGTGGGTCTGTTAAGTGCCATAATCTATACACGCATAGCCGTTCTTCTTCTCACGCTAACGATGAAATTAGAGGGTCTGTTAAGTGCCACACTCTATACACGCATAGCCGTTCTTTTTCTCACGCTAACGATGAAATTAGTGGGTCTGTTAAGTGCCATACTCTATACACGCATAGCCGTTCTTTTTGTCACGCTAACGATGAAATTAGTGGGTCTGTTAAGTGCCATACTCTATACACGCATAGCCGTTCTTTTTGTCACGCTAACGATGAAATTAGTGGGTCTGTTAAGTGCCACACTCTATATACGCATAGCCGTTCTTTTTCTCACGCTAACGCTGAAATTAGTGGGTCTGTTATGCCATACTCTATACACGCATACACGCCGTTCCTTTTCTCGGGCTAACGACGAAATTAGTGGGTCTGTTAAGTGCCATACTCTATACACGCAGAGCCGTTCTTTTTTCTAACGCTAACGATGAAATTAGTGGGTCTGTTAAGTGCCATACTCTATACACGCATAGCCGTTCTTTTTGTCACGCTAACGATGAAATTAGTGGGTCTGTTAAGTGCCACACTCTATATACGCATAGCCGTTCCTTTTCTCACGCTAACGATGAAATTAGTGGGTCTGTTAAGTGCCATACTCTATACACGCATAGCCGTTCTTTTTCTCACGCTAACGCTGAAATTAGTGGGTCTGTTAAGTGCCATACTCTATACACGCATAGCCGTTCCTTTTCTCGGGCTAACGACGAAATTAATGGGTCTGTTAAGTGCCATACTCTATACACGCATAGCCGTTCCTTTTGTCACGCTAACGATGAAATTAGTGAGTCAGTAAAGTGTCATACTCTATACACGCATAGCCGTTCCTTTTCTCGTGGTAACGACGAAATTAGTGTGACTGTTAAGTGCCACACTCTATACACGCATAGCCGTTCTTTTTCTCACGCTAACGATGAAATTAGTGGGTCTGTTAAGTGCCATACTCTATACACGCATAGCCGTTCTTTTTCTCACGCTAACGATGGAATTAGTGGGTCTGTTATGCCATACTCTATATACGCATAGCCGTTTTTTTTTTTTTTTCACGCTAACGATGAAATTAGTGGGTCTGTTAAGTGCCACACTCTATATACGCATAGCCGTTCCTTTTCTCACGCTAACGATTAAATTAGTGGGTCTGTTAAGTCCCATACTTTTTCTATACATGCATAGCCGTTCTTTTTCTCACGCTAACGATGAAATTAGTGGGTCTGTTAAGTGCCATACTCTATACACGCATAGCCGTTCCTTTTCTCACGCTAACGATGAAATTAGTGGGTCTGTTCAGTGCCACACTCCATACACGCATAGCCGTTCTTTTTCTAACGCTAACGATGAAATTAGTGGGTCTGTTAAGTGCCACACTCTATACACGCATAGCCGTTCTTTTTCTCACGCTAACGATGAAATTAGTGGGTCTGTTAAGTGCCACACTCTATATACGCATAGCCGTTCCTTTTCTCACGCTAACGCTGAAATTAGTGGGTCTGTTAAGTGCCATACTCTATACACGCATAGCCGTTCCTTTTCTCGGGCTAACGACGAAATTAGTGGGTCTGTTAAGTGCCATACTCTATACACGCATAGCCGTTCTTTTTCTAACGCTAACGATGAAATTAGTGGGTCTGTTAAGTGCCATACTCTATACACGCATAGCCGTTCTTTTTGTCACGCTAACGATGAAATTAGTGGGTCTGTTAAGTGCCACACTCTATATACGCATAGCCGTTCCTTTTCTCACGCTAACGATGAAATTAGTGGGTCTGTTAAGTGCCATACTCTATACACGCATAGCCGTTCTTTTTCTCACGCTAACGCTGAAATTAGTGGGTCTGTTAAGTGCCATACTCTATACACGCATAGCCGTTCTTTTTCTCACGCTAACGCTGAAATTAATGGGTCTGTTAAGTGCCATACTCTATACACGCATAGCCGTTCCTTTTGTCACGCTAACGATGAAATTAGTGAGTCAGTAAAGTGTCATACTCTATACACGCATAGCCGTTCCTTTTCTCGTGGTAACGACGAAATTAGTGTGACTGTTAAGTGCCACACTCTATACACGCATAGCCGTTCTTTTTTTCACGCTAACGATGAAATTAGTGGGTCTGTTAAGTGCCATACTCTATACACGCATAGCCGTTCTTTTTCTCACGCTAACGATGAAATTAGTGGGTCTGTTAAGTGCCATACTCTATATACGCATAGCCGTTTTTTTTTTCACGCTAACGATGAAATTAGTGGGTCTGTTAAGTGCCACACTCTATATACGCATAGCCGTTCCTTTTCTCACGCTAACGATTAAATTAGTGGGTCTGTTAAGTGCCATACTCTATACATGCATAGCCGTTCTTTTTCTCACGCTAACGATGAAATTAGTGGGTCTGTTAAGTGCCATACTCTATACACGCATAGCCGTTCCTTTTCTCACGCTAACGATGAAATTAGTGGGTCTGTTCAGTGCCACACTCCATACACGCATAGCCGTTCTTTTTCTAACGCTAACGATGAAATTAGTGGGTCTGTTAAGTGCCACACTCTATACACGCATAGCCGTTCTTTTTCTCACGCTAACGATGAAATTAGTGGGTCTGTTAAGTGCCACACTCTATACACGCATAGCCGTTCTTTTTGTCACGCTAACGATGAAATTAGTGGGTCTGTTAAGTGCCATACTCTATACACGCATAGCCGTTCTTTTTGTCACGCTAACGATGAAATTAGTGGGTCTGTTAAGTGCCACACTCTATATACGCATAGCCGTTCCTTTTCTCACGCTAACGATGAAATTAGTGGGTCTGTTATGTGCCATAATCTATACACGCATAGCCATTCTTTTTCTCACGCTAACGCTGAAATTAGTGGGTCTGTTAAGTGCCATACTCTATACACGCATAGAAGTTCCTTTTCTCGGGCTAACGACGAAATTAATGGGTCTGTTAAGTGCCATACTCTATACACGAATAGCCGTTCCTTTTCTCACGCTAACGATGAAATTAGTGAGTCAGTAAAGTGTCATACTCTATACACGCATAGCCGTTCCTTTTCTTGTGCTAACGACGAAATTAGTGTGACTGTTAAGTGCCACACTCTATACACGCATAGCCGTTCTTTTTCTCACGCTAACGATGAAATTAGTGGGTCTGTTAAGTGCCATACTCTATACACGCATAGCCGTTCTTTTTCTCACGCTAACGATGAAATTAGTGGGTCTGTTACGTGCCATACTCTATATACGCATAGCCGTTCTTTTTGTCACGCTAACGATGAAATTAGTGGGTCTGTTAAGTGCCACACTCTATATACGCATAGCCGTTCCTTTTCTCCTGCTAACGATGAAATTAGTGAGTCAATTAAGTGTCATACTCTATACACGCATAGCCGTTCTTTTTCTCGTGCTAACGACGAAATTAGTGTGTCTGTTAAGTGTCATACTCTATATACACATAGGCGTTCATGTCTCTTCAACCCGTAGCTTTTGGGAAGATGAGATTGACTCATAACTTTCCCAAGGGTATTAGCGTGTAAGTAAATGTACTGAACCCGACTGGAATTCGAACTCTGCTCTCCGGCTTTATTCATTATATCACTGTATAGACAAAATAGTGTAAAATATTTATTTATCGCTACCAGTTTATTCTGAAGGCCTAAATATGTCTGTATTGCAATCTTTTTGTAATATTTGTCTATTGAATCGCACTATATTTGGAAATCATCTCTATCCTGGACACCAGAATTATACTGAATATCTTTGGGATTTACTAAACGCTCACCCAATACAAAGCTCAAAAGACACTTAAGATAGAAGGTTACTGAATGAGATTGTTGTAAGGGGAAAAAAGGGGTATGTAAGAAGCGCTTTTTATGAAACTATCTTTGATAGATAACGGTCGAATCTACAATTGAAGAGGTTATTGTTGCAACGTTTGAGGAAGCCTGCCCTCACAAAATTCTATATAAAGTTATACAATGGAAAAGTTGTTGGGAAGAGTCTTTCTGATTGGAACTTCTTCTTTACCAATGGAATGCGAATAGAATGAGGATGAGCCAACCATTCGTATCTGGCATGGTCCATCATAACTAAAATGCTGTAACTAGTGGCACTCCGCTTCGTTTAAACATTTGCCAGGAAACTGCCCTGTCCTCACTTTCCAGTCTCAATAGAGTTCAAAACTATCACCGAGTCCTAATGAAATTATTTTCCACAACCCAACCTCTCTCTCTCTCACAGGCGAGGTGACACTTTCTCAACTCTATCGCTACTTCCATGGAAAGTTCTCAGATAAACCACATTCCCGCGATTTCAAACCTTCATAGCAAGGGCACGCCATGCCACTTCCATAGTATCAAACCATCCGCATTCCCTCCGTATTTCATCGGTGAGAAGTTCCACTCGAACTACTCTGTGGAACTGACTCCCAAGAGGATGTTTCCCTGAACACTATAATTTTAACCTGTTCAAGTCTAGAGTTAACCGTTATCATCCCTCCTACAAACTGCCCTTTAACGTAACCCTCTACCTCGAGTGGCTGCCGTGCCTTATACAGGTAGATCTGTGAAAAATATCAATAGAGCACTCATTTTTTTTTTTTTTTTTTGCTTTTACATCGCGATTCACCCTGTGCAAAGTACAAGGGTGAATGACGTACATTAAGAGGCAAGTTCATGTGGATAGGAGGGGAAGATAATGCTTAATCTTGACATGAACAGGTTAAGATTGTAATGATCGGGGAAGCATTCTCGTGAGAGTCGTTTCTACATCTACATCTTGCAATTTTATTGCAGCAATATACTCATGCAGAAAAACGAAATGTTTTGTGAGGTGTTATAATTTAATAAACGTCGTTAAAATGTTGATATTTATGGACTTCAAGTTGGACCCGACAAGCGACGGCTATCGGCATAAGAAATTGTATTGTTGACCTGAGTTCACATTCTTACTTAGACTATTGTGTCACTGTTTACGTTTAATGGCAGCATTTCGATTCAGAAAAAAATCGCGACATATATCAAAACATAAATACAAAGCTTATATACTTATATAAACAAAATTTTTGGAGTTTTTATTTCACTCACTATCTACTTTTTATTTTCTTTCTTTCATTCTTTCTCCCTTGCTTTCTTTCTTTCTTTCTTTCTTCCTTTCTTTTTTCTTTCTTTCTTTCATTCTTTCATTTTTTTCTCTCGTTCTTTATTTAATTTTGTCTTTCTTTTTTTCATTCTTTCTTTCTTTATTTATTTCTGTCTTTTATTCATTCTTTATTTATGTCTTTCTTTCTTCCCCTCTTTCTTTCATTCTTTCTTTATTCATTTCTGTCTATCTTTTTTCTTTCTTTCATTCTCTTTTAATTTCTGACTTTCTTTCTTTCTTTCTTTCTTTCCTTCTTTCGATATTTATTTCTGTTTTTCTGTCTTTCTTTCTTTATTTCCACCTTTCTTTCTTTCTTTCTTTCTTTATTTATTTCTACCTTTCTTTCTTTCTTTCTTTCTGTCTTTCATTCTT
Organism: Acanthosepion pharaonis; assembly: GCA_903632075.3. Lineage (NCBI taxonomy): Eukaryota > Metazoa > Mollusca > Cephalopoda > Sepiida > Sepiidae > Acanthosepion > Acanthosepion pharaonis. The sequence goes on from CAHIKZ030000881.1 coordinate 860,344, forward strand.
TCTTTATTTCTACCTTTCTTTATTTCTGTCTTTCTTTCTCTCTTCCTCCATTTATTTAGTTAGTTATTTATATATTTCTGTCTTTCTTTATTTCTTTTTTTTCTGATTTTGTGTATTCCACTTTACTTTTCTCATTTTTTGTCTTTCTTCCTTTCTTTAAATAATATATTTTCTTCTTTTCTTCTTCGGTCCTTTTTTCTTTCTTTCTTTCATTCTTTCATTCTTTTTCTTTTGTTCTTTAATTAATTTTGTCTTTCTTTTTTCATTCTTTCTTTCTTTATTTATTTATTTCTGTCTTTTATTCATTCTTTATTTATTTATGCCTTTCTTTCTTTCTTTCCCTCTTTCTTTCATTCTTTCTTTATTCATTTCTCTCTTTCTTTTTTTTTTCATTTCTCTCTTTTAATTTTTTTCTTTCTTTCTTTCTTTTTTTTCTTCTTTCGATATTAATTTCTGTTTTTCTGTCCTTCTTGCTTTCTTTTTTTTTTTTCTTTCTGTTTCGATATTTATTTCTACCTTTTTTCTGTTCTTCTTTCTTTCTTTTTATTTCTACCTTTCTTTTCTTTTTTATTTCTTTCTTTATTTATTTATTTTCTTTTCTTTATTTATTTTTTTTCTACCTTTCTTTCTTTCTGTCTTTCTTTCTTTATTTATTTCTACCTTTCTTTCTTTTTCTTTCTTTCTTTTTTATTTTATTTATTTCTTTTCTGTCTTTCTTTCTTTTATTTTTTCTTTTTTTTCTGTCTTTCTTTCTTTATTTATTTTTTACCTTTCTTTCTTTCTTTATTTATTTCTACCTTTCTTTCTTTCTGTCTTTCTTTCTTTATTTATTTCTACCTTTCTTTCTTTCTGTCTTTCTTTCTTTATTTATTTCTACCTTTCTTTCTTTCTGTCTTTCTTTCTTTATTTATTTTTTACCTTTCTTTCTTTCTTTCTTTATTTCTACCTTTCTTTATTTCTGTCTTTCTTTCTTTATTTATTTATACCTTTCTCTATTTCTGTCTTTCTTTCTTTCTTCCTTCATTTATTTATTTAGTTATTTATATATTTCTGTCTTTCTTTATTTCTTTTTTTTTCTGATTTTGTGTATTCCACTTTACTTTTCTCATTTTTTTGTCTTTCTTCCTTTCTTTAAATAATATATTTTCTCATTTTCTTCTTTGGTCCTTTTTCTTTTTTTCATTCGTTCTTTCTTTCTTTTTTATATTCTTGCATTTTCATTTTTGTATCCCATTTTTTATTTCTTAGTTCTTTGTGCTGTCTTCCTTCCATTCTTTCTTATTTACTTTATTTCTTTCTTGCTTCATTTTCTTTCTTTCTTTACTTTCTTTAATCCATTTTCTTTCTTTGTTACTCATACTTTCTTTCTTTTGCATTCTTTTTTCGCCTTGTTCGCTTCTTTCTTTCTTTCTTTCATATTTATTTCTTTTCGTTTATCTGTCTTTTTTCTTTCTTTTTTCTCATCTACTTCCTTTCGTTTATTCATTTATTTTCTTTCTTTATTTATTTATTTATTTATGTATTAAATTATTTATTTCTTCTTTCTTTCTTTCATTATTTCTTTCATTCTTTCTTTCATTATTTATTTATTCATGTCTTTCCTTCTTTCTTTATTTCATTGTTTATTTCATTTTTTTGTTTATTTATTCCTGCCTTTATTTATTTCTTGTTTACTTGTCATTTATTCGTATATTTAGCTTATTTTTCTGTCTTTCTTTCTCTCATTTTTCGTACATTATTTTATTTCTTTCGTTTTCCTTTTATTCTTTTCCTTCTTTTGTTCTTTGGGTTTTCTTTCTTTCTTTTTAACTTCTTTGTATTTATTCATTTATTTATCCAATTATTCTTTCCCTCTCCCGTTTTTTCTTTCTTTATTCCTTATTTCATTCATTTCTTTCTTGTTTTTCGTTTTTTATTTCCTTACTCTATGTTATTCCTTCTTACTTTTCTTTCGAAATAAATATTTTCATTGATTTGTCTTTTACTCATATCCGGACATTCACTGGGATATTTGCACATTTCTCATAGAAAACTCATATTGATGAAATCAGATAAACCAAACGAAAGAACCAGTTACAAAAATGTAACTCAAAATTAAAGAAACCCAGGTTTAAAATCATTTATATATGGTTGCAATTGTAATGATATAAACAAATAACCAGATCAAAATAACAGCGCGCTTCAAGTAATCATGGTTTAAAAATCCTTACTTTAAATGAAAATCTTGTCACTTATCCGACATTTTGATTTCTTTTGGGGAAAAAAAAAGTAAAAAGATATTTGTTTTTCTTGATTTAGCCAGTTTTTTTTTTTTTTTTTTGCTCACTTCTGTGCATAACAAAAAAGAAAAGCATCAAATAATTTTAAAGTCATTTGAACCACTTTTTTTTTCTTTCAGTTAATTGCCTCCGAGGGAGTTAGTCGTTGATGCGAATAAATTCTTATTCATTGAAAGCAAAGCTAGAATAATTTTGTAATCAGAGACATTCGATCTGTGCTTGACCAGATCCGGAATTCTAGGGCGCTTAGTGTTCATAATTTACGTAATTCTATTTCAAACGAATAGGCTGTTTTTTGTAATCCAAGACCATACTCTTTTAAAATAGGCTTTGATCACTGATATTTTTAGAATGCTTTCATTTTATTATCAGCTTTTTAATTTTTTCAGTGAACGCGAAACCTCAAAATTATGCCATTTAAGAAAACTGAACATAGAACAGTTTGCACAAGAGGTAGTTTTGCACAATACTAGAAACTGCTAAAAGACCAAAACATTAATGAAAAACTCAAGAGATGTTCTTAAATAGAAACATCCATATGGATCATGTAACAGTCCACTGGCCTTTTCTTTGTTTCTAACAGAGGACGGGAAAATGTCGTTAGAAACAAAGAAAAGGGCACTAGACTGTTACGTGATATGCAATGTAAAGATGTGCTGTCAAGGTTAAGAAGCTTTTCCTCGCTTGAAAAATTACGACGTAACGGTCCAGTACCCTTTACACTGGAAATTACGACGTAACAATCCAGTGGCCTTTTCTTTGTTTATAACAGAGGACGGAAAAATGTCGTTAGAAACAAAGAAAAGGGCACTAGACTGTTACGTGATATGTAAAGATGTGCTGTAAAGATTAAGAAGCTTTTCCTCGCTTGAAAAATTACGACGTAACGGTCCAGTACCGTTTACACTGGAAATTACGACGTAACAATCCAGTGGCCTTTCCTTTGTTTATAACAGAGGACGGAAAAATATCGTTAGAAACAAAGAAAAGGGCACTGGACTGTTACGTGATATGCAATGAAAAGATGTGCTGTAAAGGTTAAGAAGCTTTTCCTCGCTTGAAAAATTACGACTGAGTAGTAAATTCTGTCCTCACTGGGTACTCCACACGTTTGGTTTTGTTTCACATCTAAGCCATGCTTAGAAAATCCCTATTTAATAGATGTCATCCATGGCACACTACACGTTCAGAAATAACCTAAATGACAGCTGTATAGAACCGATTTTTCAGATCAATGGTTAAAAATTGCTTTGAAATAATTAAACCATTAGATCTTAATGAATATCGTGCTTCTTCGTACCTTGACGCTACACAATCACAAACTGTGCCAAATAACAGATAATACAAGACTACAACACTACACGTGGCCGAGTGGTTAGAACGTCTGCATTCTGAACATGAGACCCACCCGGGTTCGAATCTCACCATGGTCGATTTGTCAGGAAGGAGACTTCAGGATGTTATCGGATTGGAGGGGTCGATCCCAACATGCAGCACCTTTGGAAAGTGCCTGAAAACCATATCACGAGTTGACCCAAGTGAGTGAAAATGAGTAGACGGAACAGTGCTAGCTAGTGGCCTAGGACTTTGTTCAAATTGTTGATCATGCTAGATAACACGCTCTTTCCCAGAAACTGTAACTAAGGTCTGCTCAGCATAGTTGCAGTATAAACCACAGGTACGCTCTGAATATTGAATAAACACATAGCCGCCCTCGAATGCGAGTGGCAAATACACAAGGGGCTACATGGGACAGGAGGAGGTGGAGAGCCATGATCACCCACGTCCTGAAAGAACATAGTACATAAAAGAAGTAGTCCTTATTCGATTTTCATTGGTCAATCGTTTATCATGTGCGTTCGACTCTTTTAAACCATTGTTAGCCTGATTTGTGGCGATCCGAATTAAATCAAAGATGATGCGTCAACCGAATTTTCAAGATATCAATAGACTGCAATAGATAAATATATAATGAATAGACTGAGATAGATAGATAGATAGATAGATATGAACAGCCTGCGATAGATAGATAGATAGATAGATAGATAGATAGATAGATAGATAGATAGATAATGAATACATAGATAGATATGAACAGCCTGCGATAGATAGATAATGAACAGATAGATGATAGATAGATAGATAGATAGATATGAACAGCCTGCGATAGATAGATAGATAGATAGATAGATAGATAGACAGACAGACAGACAGACAGACAGATAATGAATAGACTGAGATAGATAGATAGATAGATAGATAGATAGAGAGAGAGAGAGAGAGAGAGAGAGAGAGAGATATGAACAAACTGCAATAGCTAGATAGTTAATTAGCAAGGTAGGTATATACATATATGAACAGACTATATATATATATATATATATATATATATATTATATATATATATTAGAGATAAAAAATATTTTGAAATCGCTACATAAACGCTTTCATGTTTCAATACTAATATTGTACTTCTTCAGGCGATGGTAAGTAACTGGTGATTATTTTGTTTTAAAACAAAATGTTACCTCTTTTTCGAAAGAAAACTTTAGCTTTCAGAAATGAGGTAAAACTTTGCTTTTAAATTTCCTCAAAAATAATTTAATTACCAGTTACTTACTGTCGCCTGAAGAAATACAATGAATGTCTTGAAACATGAAAACTCTTGTGTAGCGATTTCAAAAATGTTTTATTATAATCTCTTATAATAAAAATAATATTATAATATATAGCTCTACTTTGTATTGAGCACTTTTTAAAAAGTAAATGCTACGAGCAGTGGATATTTTAACTCCACCTGCTATTTCTCTCATTAGATTCATAAACCAGCAAAGTTCTGTGATAAAAACAGGCTGAGCAAAGTAATCTTTGAAATGAGGAATGAACCGTGTGATGGGTTTGTTCAAATTCGTGCAACATCCATTCGATTCTCTTTCAATCTGCCTTCATTGAACAAGGTGACAACTGAAATGCCGTGAGACCACAATCGATTGCCTTTAAGTCGCATCTAAATAATTACCCCTCTTAGCAAAGAGATTAGCAATCTATCTATCTATCTATCTATCTATCTATATATATATATATATATATATATATACACACACACACACACACACACACATATATATATATATATATATATATATATATATATATATAATTAATAAATATCTGCTGTTGGTGTCGATAAAACTAAATTCCTCTTTATCATTCCAATAATAACAATGAGTAATAACAATTCGGGTTTGTGATTTAAGCTGATAGTAAACGGCCAATTTTGAATTTTATTTGAAGTGTTCATATCAATATTTTTGCTTTTTCATTACAATATAAAGTCTTGTCAAATTATGCAGACGTCAGACATTTATATTTTCAATTTCTGAAGGACGGAAATTGGAAATATGGCGGACAATAACCTAATCACATTTAACACCAAATTTAAAAAAAAATTCCCACTCAACTCATTTCTTCACTCCTAGATATTACCCAGTCGGCAATTTATTTATTATTATTACACACAGCTATAATTTTAGATAAGCGGATTGCATTCTTTAATAGTTAACGAAAATTTATAGTGATTTCAATCCTCATCAGGCACCATATACTACTGTTTTGCGCCAATTCTAACCTCAAATTTATAGCCATTACTTAACCTCATCAGGTGCCATACACTACTGTTTTTTCTAACCTCATCCTCATCAGGCACCATATACTACTGTTTTGCGCCAATTCTAACCTCATCAGGCGCCATATACTAATGTTTCGGCGCCATTTCTAAATATATACTACTGTTTTGCGCCAATTCTAACCTCATCAGGCGCCATATACTAATGTTTCGGCGCCATTTCTAACCTCATCAGGTGCCATACACTACTGTTTTGCGCCAATTCTAACCTCATCAGGCGCCATATACTAATGTTTCGGCGCCATTTCTAACCTCATCAGGCACCATATACTACTGTTTTGCGCCATAACCTCATCTAATGTTTCGGCGCCATTTACTGTTTTGCGCCAATTCTAACCTCATCAATGTTTCGGCGCCATATCAGCCACCATATACTGTTTTGCGACAACCTCATCAGGCGCCATATCAGATAACCTCACAGGTGCCATACACTACTGTTTTGATTTTTGCGCCATATACTAATGTTTCGCCATTTCAATCCTCATCAGGCACCATCAGATACCATATCAGGCGCCATATACTAATGCCATTTTTTGGGGCCATACACTACTGTTTTGCGCCAATTCTAACCTCATCAGGTGGTTTCGGCGCCCAATCCTCATACTAATGTTTTGCGCCAATTCTAACCATCAGGCGCCATATCAATGTTTCGGCGCTAACCTCATAGGTGCCATACAACTGTTTTGCGCCAATTTTGGCGCCATATACTAAATTTCTAACCTCATCAGGCGCCATATATTACTGTTTTTGCGACAATTCTGAGCTCATCAGATGACATATACTACTGATTTTGCGCTAGTTCTAACCTCATCAGATACCATAACACCAATGTTTTTTTGCGCTTATCAGGCGCCATATACTAACGTCTAACCTCATCAGGCGCCATATATTACTGTTTTTGCGACAATTCTGAGCTCATCAGATGACATATACTACTGATTTTGCGCTAGTTCTAACCTCATCAGATACCATACACTAATGTTTTGGGGCCAATTCTAACACCATCAGGTGCCATATAATAATGTTTTGCGCCAATTCTAACCTCATCAGGCGCCATATACTAATGTTTTGGCGTCAATTCTAACCTCATCAGGCGCCATATATTACTGTTTTTGCGACAATTCTGAGCTCATCAGATGACATATACTACTGATTTTAATGTTTTGGATACCATACACTAATGTTTTGGGGCCAATTCTAACCCCATCAGGTGCCATATAATAAGGTGCCATATACTAATGTTTTGGCGTCAATTCTAACCTCATCAGGCGCCATATATTACTGCTTTTGCGACAATTCTGAGCTCATGATTTTTGCGCTAGTTCTAACCTCATCAGATACCATACACTAATGTTTTAGCGCCAATTCTAACCTAATCAGGTGCCATATATTACTGTTTTTGCGAGAGTTCTGAGCTCATCAGATAACATATACTACTGATTCTGCGCCTGTTCTAACCTCATCAGATACCATACACTAATGCTTTGGGGTCAATTCTAACCCCATCAGGTGCCATATACTACTGTTTTGCGCCAATTCTAACCTCATTAGGTACCATACACTACTGTTTTTGCGCCAGTTCTAACTACATCAGATACCATACACTAATGTTTTGCGCCAATTCTAACCTCATCAGATGCCATTCACTAATGTGTTTTTGCGCCAATTCTACCCTGGGATTAATAAAATCGTAATGATCACCGAACTGATATTGTTCATAATTAATAGTAAGAACAATCATTCATAAGATACCTATGCATGTGACCTTGCATCAAACAAGCTAAAATACATCCGGGATCTTCATCTTCGTGTAAATATAGCAATGTAAATTAAATACAGTTCGATCATCATTGAGTGCCATATACGGGTGCCATATACTAGTAAATAACTTATGGAAACCTCATGATATGAATATTGTGGTGCAAATTACAAGAGAATTCGGTCCTCATTGGTAGCTTTCTGTTTTCGTAATATGATACCAGAATTGACTTTGCACTCAATTTCATATCGACTGAAGTGAAGCCAGGTTCAGGATTGACATGAGGTTACTCCCGGCTGCCGAATGTGAGTGTTGAATTCTCGAAGCCCTCCTTCTACATTTCATGGGCTCCTGAAATCGCAACTGTTTCTTTCTGGTCTTAAGTCCCACCATTCCAAGCACATAGTAGCTAACCGCCCTCATGCCCTTCGTAATTAACCTGGTGAGTTGTAAGTTCAACTCAAGCACCACTGCTTTGGGGGACACACAAGACGTTGCTGCCCCAATCATTACAATCTTAACCTGATCATGTCTAGGGTTAACCGCTATCTTTCATACATAACTGCATAAGTTGTACCTCTTAAAATGTAAGCTTCTACCTAGAGTAACTCTAGTTCTTTGTACAGGGTGAGCAACACAGTTTTAAAAACTTGGGAATGTTCTCTTTGTTTCCATTTTCTTTAAAACTTCCTCATTGTTCATATGATCCGTCTATAGTAATCTCAACATTCTTAATGAGGAATGACATCTCTGTTGGATAGTGTTTTCTCTTGATATGTGATGACATTGTCCAGCATTCATTGCCATTGAGAATGCCTCATATAACATAGCACTTTAGCTCTCTTTCCTGCTTTTGTTTTTAATGTGGTGTCCTAACTCTAAAGAGTCTGTGTTGGACTCTTCCGCCTACTATAAGATTAGTAGGAGAGAAGGCCTTGGAGAATCAGTCGACCAGACTGTTCAACTGTCGAAGCTGTGCTGAACAGCAGAGTTTCGTCCGGAGAGGTAGACAGACCCGAACGCGTTTATGCGGGTTCTGCTGGTATATTTTTGGCCGAGCCAACGGGCACGGATAACCCACGTTAAATTTGGCCTTGTGCCACATACGACCCTCGTGGGGGGCTGTTAAATATTAACAGTCGAATAAATCTGTTCCAGCCTTGCTGGTCAAACTCTCTGCCTCCGGGCAGAGAGGATCCTCATGCGAGGCTATGTCGAAGGGCAGAGTCTTGACTCGGAAAACGGCTACCCGACAGCGTTATATACGGGCTCTTTGGAGAATTTTTGGCAAAGCCTACTGACTCGGATTTTCCCCACATTAATCTCGGCCTTGTGCCACATCCTACCTCGTGGGGAGGCTGGTAAATATAACAGTCGAATAGATTGAATGCTGGGTCAACCGACACACACTCACTAGTCATGTAATATTATTCTGTTGTACTTACTGTTTAATATATGATATAACTGCAACACTTGTTTTGTTAATTCTTTAAACATTTACTTGGTTACAAAAGTTTTCTAAATAAACTTCCTTTGACTTAATACTTTGTTAAGTTTCTGGAAGGCATCTTTCGCTATTCCAAAGCGCCTTCAGATATCTGTGTTGAATTTTGGTATATACAGTGAGTCCCCCATATTCGCGGAGATTAGGGGCCAGGACTGGCCGCGAATAATTACAATCCGCGAATACTTGTAACCCCCTAAAAGTGCTTATAAGTACATATTTTGATTTTTAAGAAACCATATGCCTTAAACTTTCATCCTAAACACATTAGAAAAATTTCTATCTTTAAAACATTTTTGAAAAATAGAATTGGTGACCATACACTTAGCGTAAATTTTCTTTCATATGTACAATAACCGCTTTAAATTACTCATAGATCAATACAAGCATTGAAAATAAAATATGTGTAACAAGACATAAAATATAAAGTTTAAAACATTTTCTAAAAACAGAACTGTGATGATGTCCCCATACATAGCAAAAGCTACATTTAAGACCCCAACCACATCTCAATAGAAAGAACAAAGCCCAAGCACTACACATGTTTTTGCGTTTGTGTTTTTACAACGAAGATGTACAATTCTACCAGTTTGTATCATAAAAATGGATTGTTATATGTTTAAGTCACTTAAATAACAGGAAAATAATACAAGAATATTTTAAATATATTCCATCGAAAAAAATACGCGAATCGAGGGAGTTCTCAGCGAATAATTTGTACATATGTTCTTCAGAAAAACAAGCGAGTATTCGGGGTTTCTGCGAATAACACGTACATATGTCCTAAAGAAGAAATCCTCGAATGTGCGAAGCCGCAAATGCTGACAGGTGATTAGGTGGGGGGTTTACTGCACAGCCGAGCTCGTTTTCTTTCCACATACACGCAGTTTATTTACAGGAAAAGTTTACGGATTGTTCTAATATATTTCCCGAAATAATTTGAGTTTTCCTATCAGTTCAAATATAACCTTGCGCTGTACTTTATCAAATATGTTTGCGTAGTCTACGAAACCTAGGCAAACACCTGTCTGCATTTGTATTGAACGCTCTGAGAGATCATAAACTCACACTTAGTAAAAAAAACTCTGGGATACTCGTTGGTTTATAAATCGTACTTAAATAGATATGTGTTTTACATTATTTACATTATTCGGACTATTGTGCCTATCTTAGTCGCCATATTTATTACAACGTTTCGGCTGTTGTACGCTCACCGGCCAGCGCATTCTTCAGGTGGTTGGAATGTCGAACTGAGACCCAAACAGTTTTATTTCGCTCACTGGGGTAAAAGACTGTTCTAGCCATTTCAGGCGCCATGTTTAAAGTGTTTTTGGATATATATATATATATATATATTATCAGTCATCTCCTGTAATTAATTTCCTCTGAATGTTCTGGATCAGTTTTAATATTTTTCGCTGAATATTTGCATATATATATATATATATATATATATATATATATAACCGGGTATTGAACTCACACTCAACGACACAGTAGATAGATAAAGGCTATCATTTCGAAAAATCCTTCGAATTTTTGATTTGCCAATAATCAAATCTCGAAGGAAAAAAGTTTAGATCAAGAAAAAAATCGCACAGATACAGGACAGAAAAAAACCCCCACCCAAACAGTGTCAAACAGTACAACCGTAGAGCAGACCTAGATAAACCTATATATATATATATATATATATTTTATCTAATATATAAACGGATCGTAGTGATTTCGATCCACATTGGCTGCCCCATATTTGTGGCCATTGTCCGAAACTAAAGTATATTTAGTAATTAAGAACAACATAATGTCGTCCAAATATCAGCATTATAAATCATTTGTTGCGGTTTCAATCTTCGGTGGGTACTCCTGAGATATGGCCTTTAGCAAAACCCAAGCTGCGATTAGTCAATAAGGTATCGCGAAAGTATCCGTTGTGCACGATACAATAAGCAGGATTACTTGATTCACATCTCCACCGGGTGAAGATCACAAAGTTAAGCATCTGGTCAATATCTAGATGGGTGACCACTTCGGAATACCAGTGCATCAGCTTGGATGTTCGCATGGTTTAATGGACAAGAGTATAGAATTGTTAATCGGAGAGCCGAATTCTAATTTCTTTTGGGTTTGTTATATTTACTTATACCCTTTGGAAAAGTATAAATCCACCTCTTCTCCTCCCCAGCTATGGGTTAATTATTAAGACTTGTATCTTTAAACAATTATTATCTAAAAAAAACATTCTTAGAATCTAAAAATATTTTCTGGCTTTAAATAACCTGCAAAGGGTTGATAAACCGTAGAAAACGAATCAATCAATCAATTCACTGGATGCTACAAATGTATGCCAGAACGAAACTCCTCTTCAGAAATCATAATGGCGTAATGGACAGTAATGCTCATTAAGGGCTCTATATATTGGACCTTGTGTCTAACTATGATGGGCTTAGTAAGCAACAGCCGTTTATTTTAAGTTACTAGATCTTATAAATTATTTAAATAAGACTAATGCCTCGAATGACTTTAGATTATGATTAACGATGACTGGCCAACTGATTTTTTGTAGGCTGTGCGTTTGACTTAATTAGTGATTACTTTTATTTGCCGTTTGAATAAAAAGAAAAGAAATTGCCAGTCCTTCCCCACTTCCAAGGCAAATTAAATTTTATTGATTTTTACTTCATATTGCAAAGAATTGATAAACTATATTTTGACAAGCGAAAATGTTAGATTAAGATTGAATATAAATACGTTTCCAGCTCTTTGTGAGAAAACATCTGGCAGCATGTCCATCGCGTATTGCTCCTACGACCCCGGTCGGTAGACCTGATTATGAGCACCGGGAAGAGCACTGTGATCCACGCTATCTCATCAATGTTTGCTTTTGACTACCTACATTTATATACGTTAGAAATTAAACCCAGTACAAC
>CAHIKZ030000881.1:877500-895000 GCA_903632075.3 Acanthosepion pharaonis
CTAGCAGTACAGACTGGATCAAATATTTATACAGTAAAATTGTGAAACAATATCGGCTAATCTAGTAAAATGTTTAAATTCTTGATGATGAGGTTCCAAATTGGAAAGATCATCAGACCAACTACCCTGAAATTATTTATAAAAAACATTACAGGAAAAAATATTTTATGGCGGTGCGAAAGTGATTGAAGCAGTTATATCAGGACCGATAAAACTCCAAATTCTTCTTTGGATTTATCCGAATTTAAAACTATGTTACCTTGTGGTCTTCGAATCCAGAGAGAGAATTATGATTGATGCCATTAAATCGGTTTGTTGTCGATATTGACCTTACTGCAAAACCTGCAGCCAAGATGACCTCAAACATAATTCGCTTTTAACATCGAGTGCTGTCCTATTGTCTGGGCAACTCAAGGCATTCATGTACAAAGCCCAGCAGGCGCCCTGGAGAGGTCAGAGAGTGAACTTGACTGACACAATCATTATCAGTATCTTACGACATAGGCTCGTTGAAAAACCAAACCAGAGAGCTGTCTTTTCTTCTATTGAATATAAATATGTCTGAAGAAAAGTTTATTATTAATCCACTTGCATATGCACATATATGAATATACCTATCTGTATGTCTGAGATGAGGTATTGTAATTATTTACATTATTTACATTGTTTGGACTGTTGTCCTTATCTTTGTTGCCATATGCACGACGTTTCAGTCGTTTTACCCTCCAGCTTTCTTCAGATGATTGGAATTTCGAACTGAACTCTCTTTCGTCCACTAGGGCAGATCGTTCCTGTTCCACGTGCCATGCCACTTCAGGATTTCTCAGTATCAGTTATCTCCCTTTAACTCATCTCCCCAAGATTTTGTTCACCTCTGCTGTAGTTAGGTGTTAAACTCACAACTCTTTGGATCAAGTCACTGGATTCATTCACACTTTTGTCCACTGAGCCATGTGTCCTCAATGAGTACTGAGACATTCGGAAGAGGCATGGCACGTGAAACTAGAACAAAGTTACCCCAATGGACGAAATAAAGCGTTCTGTTCGAAAATCCAATCACCTGAAGAAGGCTGAAACGTCTTGAATATGGCAAAAAGATAAGGACAGCATTCTGATCATTGTAAATAGTGTAAATATAAATATGTATTTAGGTTTAGGAGTGAACACCTAAACTTTCATTATATTTGACTAGAAAATAAATTAACACCAGCTGTTTACTGTCTCTATCGCAGTGATCCCTTACCTGATGTTTGCATATGGACTCACAGAGCTTAATGCTAAAAAGGGTTGCGGCAAAAGTCTGTACTACATTAAGTTTTCACATGCCATTCAAATACTTTAGATTTTCGATAAGGCCTCGTATGCTTTTATTTAAATGTATTTCAAAACCTTATATGAATGTCCTTGTTTTGTTTTGTTTTTTTAAAATCATTTTAGTGTATGGCAGCAATGTCATTATGACAAAGAGGTTAAGCGGGGTAGAAACTGAGAAGAATTTAAGAGAAGGAACCGGAAACCCAATCCTAAACAGGAAACAAGGCATAAACCTCTACCCCTTATCAAAATACCAGGGAGAATTGTGAACCGGGCGATAGGCAAAACTATATACTTCTCTTGTGGAAAAAACAAATAAAGAAATGATTATCAAATACTATTTTAGAATTCAGACCGTAAAGTTGGAAATATAAAGTTGATGCAGACTTCAGAAGAAACTGGAAATCCAATCCTAAACAGAAAACAAGGAATAATCCTCTACTCCTGTTCAAAAAACTATGGAGGGGTGTGAACCGGACGTTACGTGTAACTACCTTCTCCTGTTGAGGAAAAATTTAATAAATGAAAGTTTAGAGTTTAGCGGACACATTAGAAGTATAGTGTTAAAGTAGACTTTAGGAACCGGAAACACAATCCTAAACAGGAAACAAGGGAGCCTCTACTCATGTTCAAAAGACGTGGAGAGAGTGTTGAATATATGCAATAAAATATTTGTTGTATATGATGTTAAATTATTTAGAAAAGACGAATTAGAATGTATTCTGCTTCCACCAACCGCTCCTTGATTTAGGTAATAATAGTAATAGTGCTATTTAGCTGTAAAGATTTCAATTTCCGCCATTTTGTTCGACCGGAAGTGTAAAGAAAATATCTAAGATATTTAAACCAACAGAATTTATAATGAATAGCGGCAAAGAAACAGTATCTTAAAGATAACTGATTAATTTTAAAAATTTAATTAAGTTAAATGATTATTTAAAAAAATAAAATAATAAGGTAACTTTGAGAAAGAATTAATTTGAAACATCTCCGTGCAATAGCGTAGGCCCGATTCAAACTGATACAAGCGAATCATCGAAACGAAAATGAAAGAAAATTATTTATATTCTGTGCTGATCAATTTAAGTTCATTTGAGTTTAATTTTTGAATAAAAATTTAAGAATAAACAAAATATCATAACTGATAATAAGAATTCATCTAAAACGTAATTATATCCAACGTTAGTTTAATGACCACCGGAAAAAGTGTAAATATTTTAAGTTGATTTTAATAAAAACATGTTTGAGGAACTAATCAAATTCATATATTCTTTTTTTTACTAGCATTTCTCTTCAGGGTGTAGGCAATAATGGGTCTCCTTTTATTTAATATGCCTATAAATCCAAACATGATAGAATTTAAAATTGTTTACGCAACTTACGGTCTGTTATGAACATTTTTCCACACAGACGCAACGTCAGTCAGTAATGTGCCCTGTGGAATACACGCTTATCCGATCATTTATATTTCAATACATGACTGACGAGGCAGAGTTTTTCCTGCACTAGGTTTCCATTTCTTTCTGCTGTAGACCAGTTGCCATCCAAGGCTATAGAACCCTGCCTGTCCTGCTATTTACCCATAGCTGGGCAGGGAAAAGAGCACTCATACCTTTCCCTCAGGTATTAGCACGTAAGTGAATGTAATGAATTTGCTTGGAATTCGAACTCGACTCTCCAATTCCTCAGTCCGACCCGCTATCAATTACCCACCCCTCGTCACCTAGTGTTACTTAATGAGTGCATGTTTAGATCACATCGGATGTTTCGCTAGATGCTTCTAGCGAGACAAACTAAAATAGTTTTTCTCTCCAGTATCTATGTTACATATCTTCCACGCTTAGAATATTGTTGCCCCATATGGTCCGGTACTCCTGGTATATATCTAGAGATCCTTGATAAAATAGAAAGAAGAATCGTCAATATTATTGGTCCTGCTCTGGCAGACCAGCTTCAGTCACTTTCTCACCGCCGAAAGGTTGTCTCCCAGTGACCTTTCTATAAATACGTTCATGTTAATTGTTCAGATGAGCTCTTTGCGATGGCACCTAGACATTTTTTTAGTTTAAACATTATAAATAGATTGGTGTCTAGAGCTCAATAATTTACAGGTGATTTGGCGAGTTGTAGCGCTAAGCTCTATGTTAACAGTTACTTTTCTCGCACTTCTTGCTTGGGGAACTTCTTTCCGGCTCCATGCTTTAATCTGCAAATATTTAAATGCATTGTCAATCGCTATCTCCTGTCCTCCTGATTAGTCTTTTCTCTCCTCTCTAATTATTAATTTTTCTGTTTCTAAACCTTCCACACCCCGTAGTCCTTTGTGTCTTAGTGGATTTAATGCTTTGCCCGGGGTTGATATCGATTTAAAAAGAAAGGCAGTGGTAACCAAAATCTACACATATAAACGACGAGTTGACCTTTTTATTCGAGAAGGAAGGAGTTGAAAACTTAAACACAAATGAAGGACGCAAGAATAAATGGCAAAGAATTTCAAATTTTAAAGCAAGAAGCTATGACTGCAAAGATGTTTTAAAAGGAATTTCTTCTATGCGCCGTTTCCTTTTAGGATATCGCGATCATGGCTCTCCACAATATCCTGTCCTTTGTAGCTCTTAATAAATGTTGTGTTTTTGTTATCTCTCCTAAATCTTGTTCAACCATCTATTTACTCAAGCTCTCTGTGTAGGTTATGCATTGTTTTCCTCTGTTCAATCTGCTATACCTATATCCAGTGAGTATCAGATTTTCCAGGCACTCTTTCCTCATTATGTGTCAGAGCAGTTTCAACTCTCTTTTCCTGATGTTAAGTAAAAAACAGAAATGAAATGGACATTTTCATTTTTTAAATCTTGGTTGTTGCTTACATGTTCAATCCATGGCCTTCTCAGCATCCTCCTGTAGAACCACATTTCTGTTGCTTCAAGTTTCGTCTTCTTCTGTAATTTTCTTTCAATATTCGTAACCATATAGGAGGGCTGACATTACGTAGCATTTCAGAACACATTTGTTTTTTGTTTCTCAGAAGATTTTGCTGATACTTAATATTTTACTTAGCTTTGAGAAGACATCTTCTGCTCTCCCAATACGCCTTCGGTTTTCAGTGTCGCACATTCCATCCTCTGTTGAAAACATTTCCCAGATATTTAAACTGTTGTACTTCTTTGAATTTGGTATCTTCAATTTGTAATTTGCATGTTGGTCTGTTTACTTGGCTGACATTCGTGGATTTTGTCTTCTTTCAATTGATGATTAGTCCTTTCTTCCCGCTTTCCTTCACATTCTGGAGGTGTTCTTGTAGTTTCTTATGTGTGTCTTCTATGGCACTGTTTCGTCTCCATATCATTTTGTTAAAACTGTGGCCCGCCAATAATGATTCCTGATAGGACTTCTAATTCTCACAGAATCACCTCATATAGGTAGAATAAGTCCGTCTATCTATCTATCTATCTATCTATCTATCTATCTATCTATCTATCTATCTATTTTTTTAATTAACTATCTAGCTATCTAGCTGTTGTAGTTTGTTCATATCTATCTATCTATCAGCTGCCTGCAATCTAGTGGAATTGTTACCTTTGGGTGAAACGTTTAATATATATATATATATATATATATATATATATATATAGGATGCTCCAATAACTTGGACCGATTTTAAATGTGAATTAATTTTAAGCGCCTCATGATTTTTTGTTCTTTTTCTTTCAGATTTAACAACTGAAGTCTTTGGCGATTTCAACCATGAAAAGATTAACAATCAAACCACTTGTTAAAGTTTCAAGAGTGCAATTGGAAAAATTGTTCGTCAATTGCAAACAAACTGGGTCAGTAGCAGATATGAAAACACCATTGCGTGCTCGTTTACGCCGTTCAGCTTAAAACATTGCTGCAGTGCACGAGAATGTGGCCGAATATTCAGACACCTCTATTCGTCATCGCGCGCAAGAATTGAATCTCTCCACAACAACATCATTTCCAATTACACTCTCTGTTGGTCGATTATGTTGACCGAAATGCTTTTCTGTTTGAACATCAATTTTCGTAATTGGCTTCGATAACTTTAACACGTTATTGGATTGTTAATCCTTATATATATATATAGGTAACTACAATTGTCTTCGGTTTCTTGATTTGCTAATGATCAAATCATTTTTGAAGGAAAAAAGGTTTTAAAAAAGAGCTAGGAACATGAACGTCTGTCGAAAATAATCCTATAGCATATAGGTCCTAAGCACCCCCCCACAAAAAAAAACTCGATACGAGTAATCAACTAACTAAAAGAGTGCTCAATACAAAGTAGAGCAGACCTAGTCAAACCTAGAGAGCCAGACAAACTACCAAGGTTTCACCTAAGCGGATCGTCAGAAAAAGCTGACGATCCGCTTAGTGAAACCTTGGTAGATTTGTCTGGATTGTATATATATATATATATATATATATATATATACTATATATATATATATATATATATATATATATATATATATATATATATATATATATATATATATATATATCGTTTGACCCGAGCAAGGTTACAATTCCACTAGATTGCAGGGGAGGTTGCAGGGAGGGAAAGTAAAAGTAAAAGTGAAAGTGAAAGATAATGAGAAGCCTCAAAATGCGGAGAATTGAGGAAAGAACAAAAAAGAACAGGGTTCAAGAGAAACAAAGATGGCGATTGACGTTGTATTTACATTTTTGAACATTGTAGTTATTAGGGAAGCAAGAAATAGGGAGAGAGATCCAAAGTGGAGATAGTAGGAAAAAAGTAACTGTTAGAGTAGAAATGGCGGTTGCATTTAGATATTTCAACAGTAAAACCGTGAGACCTAATTGCCAATCTAGTAACATGCCTAAATTCATGTCGTTAGAGCACCAGGAAAAAACTCTCGTCGGAGGTGTTCCCATGAAAATATTTGTAGAAAAGGTGGAGAGAAGACATGCCTAGTTTCTATGTTCCTGAAAACTTCCTTTTTACTCTCATGTTTTGTACTTGTTTTTCTTGCCATTCGTTCGTAATTTTTATTTTCTGCAAGACATCATTTGCTATTTATATATCTCACCGGATTTCTGTGTTATGTACTGCCATCTGTTCCCAGACTGCTAATATATTCAAATTTCCTCATGTCCTAACATTTTTCGGCGGCCATTTTGGTAATGAGTCGGTGAAAATTAGTGATAAAATGTTCAAACTTTACGATTTTTTGATGTTATATCAGCTTGATATCTTGGCTTTCGTTTATTCTTGATTTTTGGTATTTAATTTTTTTTTAATCATTTCCCTGCAAGCAAGGCAAGAAAGCTTCTAGGATGCAAGAAGTTACTTAATATTATAAAAAACAAAAACAATCTACTATTACGGGGGAAGAAAAATATAATAATAAAAATTACATTTAAATTTTTGAAGATCAAAATTGACTTGAAAGCAACAAGCCAGAAGGGAGATCCATAAGTGAAGATTGCGATAGAAGAAACTGTTAACATAGGACTTACGGTTGCATCTAGTCATTCAGACTGTACAATGATGAGACCTTTTTCGTTAATTTAATTCACTCAACACTCAAATTGTGGATAATTTTCCACTACATTTGTTTGCGAATGGCAACTGGATATAAAATAGAAATAACTACTTTAACCCCTTAAAATTTTTTGTAACATTATTTTGATTGTCATGTCTCTTTCAGCACTTAATAAACTTTGTCTTTCTCTTATTTCTCCTAAACATCGTTCCACCATCCATTTCCTCCAGCTCAGTAACTATATTATGCGTTGCTTTCCTTTTTTCCTATTGCACTCAATCTGTCCCGGGATAGGACATTCTGGAGAGCCATGATGGCCTACAATGGGACATGGCACATAAAGAAGCTCGTCGATGGATTTACGGCAGAAGCAGACGTCGGCTC
Source organism: Acanthosepion pharaonis (assembly GCA_903632075.3). Classification (NCBI taxonomy): domain Eukaryota; kingdom Metazoa; phylum Mollusca; class Cephalopoda; order Sepiida; family Sepiidae; genus Acanthosepion; species Acanthosepion pharaonis. The sequence continues at coordinate 884,724 of CAHIKZ030000881.1, forward strand.
CAAGAAGTTAATGGAGAGGCGACAGTAGAGGATCAATTTTGCTATTTAAATTTTAAAAAAGCCGATTTACAGGTAGACGTCCATAAGTCGTTGTGGTTCGTTTCAGACAGTTACGTTAAGGAGGCTAAAGTCACTGCTTCACTCGCCGAGAATTCAGACTTAGTACGCTACCAGTAAGATCTATTATGGATGCAATAATCTTGCAAGAAAACACTATCAACTAAGCGACATCTGCAGTCATTGACTACAATCAATGAAGAATAGTGTTTGAGTGAAGGGCATGTTTGGTGTAAGGATCGAATGTACATTATTACCCCAATGAGCGAAATAAAGGGTTCAGTCCAAAATTCCAACCACCTGAAGAAGGCCGGAACGTACAACGGCTGAAACGTTGTGATAAATATGGCGACAATGATGAGGACAATAGTCCGAATAATGTAAATAATGTACATAATACCTCATCTCAAAAATATAGACAGACTCTGAAGAATCGAATGTGTTTTAAACTCAAGTATAAACACAGTGTACTTATAGACTCAACTACAAACACAACCATTATTTCTGGTTGAAAAGTATAAAAATTGTAACTTACTCCCTTTACAGTCCATACCTGTCTCCTTGTGACTTTTGGTTGCTCCCTAAGCTGAAGTAGAACCTCAGGGGCATTCGTTTTCAAGACTCTGAGAAGATGAAAAGTCTGTGACAACGGTACTGTACACCTTCAATTTATATGACTTATACTGGGGGTGCAATGAAGTCAAAGTATCCTACTATGAAAGAGATTAGAGTTGTGTACTTCTTTGAAATTAATAAATATCTCTCCTGAATAATTCCGACTAATTCTGGTTGCAACTCGTATAACTAAATATGGAGTAATCATGATTTACACGTCATGTCCCTTCAGGGCACGGAATATCATTTCTCTGCATAGTTTCTTATCCTTTGGAGCTCAATTAACGGTATAAACTTTAGCATTCTTCCTTTTGTCTGATCTGCCATCCATTCACAAGAAATATTAGACACAGTGCCCGTTGTTTCCTTAAAATCCTCCATTCATTAATGAGTCTTATGTGTATTAAATCTTCCAAGCCGTCCATCCTCAAATTGGGTCCGAGAAATTTCAGTTGTCTCGTCATGATTGTAAGTATAAGTGTATTTCTTTTTACACATATTTATTGGCACTTCCTTGATGCACATGATTTTCTTTAGTATTCGTCTGCAGAATAGAGTTTCTGTCGCTTCGATCCTCATCATTAGATTTGAGGAAATTATCCAGCATTCATTGTCATACAAAAGGATAGATATGATATATCAGTTCCGTTCTCTTTTCTCTCTTTCTAACGAATTTTTCTATATCTTGAGAGTTTGCGTTCTCTATGTACTTCGAGGATCGTGCAAGTTTTTATAGTCAGTGTTTGATGCAAAAAATAAGGGGATTTGCAAGATAATTTTTATCTGGGGGAGTCAAAATTAGTGCATTTTTTTGCAGGCCTACATTCTCACGGTACTTGGCTAATCTTCTCCAAGTTCCGTGGGGAAGAGATGTGGCATATTCGTCTTATGTCGCAAGATGAGTTCATACACTTCATAAGCCAAACGCAACAAACCAGCATTGACCTTAAAATTGACAATAATCATCCGAATTCTTTTATAGTAAATATTGCGGCTATCCTGGTGATTTTCGCTAACAAATTTATGCACTTCATCATTCAATTGTGGCCACCTGTTTGTTAGTCTTTTTTCTGTTTGTACATTGGTTCTGAGGCATCTGCCCGACATGTGTTAACAGGTTCTTGGAATTTCTAACGTTACTCAACTTTGTATTAGATTCTCTTGCAGCTACATAATCGTTTGTCCTCTCTGCATACCCAATGACTTTAAGCATGAACTTTAATGCTTATCTGTTCCCCAATCTATATCAATAGAAAATATGGATTTAGTAAAAGTGACTCTTCAGTATTTACCACAGAGAAGTTAGGGAAATGTTCGGCCTTGTGCAACAATTTTGTACTTTATCAAAATAAATATAGAGAAGTTAGGGAAATTCTAGTTGTGAATCAGGATTTCTATGGTACCTTAGGTCATATGTGCAAACTTGGTGTTAATTCGGTTGCACAATACCAGATTCATCCTACCTGCACTGATAGTCTGTTGTCTGTTTATTCATTTTGCATTTGGATATAGTGTGAAAAAGAATTATCACGGTACTTGTAAACCCTAATGTGAAAGACACGAGGACAAAAAGCAGTTCGCAGGAATTTACCGAAAATAATAAATTTGTATTTGTTGATTTTAAGTGGAATACATTTTGAATGAGGTCTTGCTCTTCATGTAGCGACAAAAACTAAGAAACTTAGGCTACGTAGGAGGTAGGCCCCTGGTAAAGGGGGCATACATCTCAAAATTCATTATTTTTTAATCTAGAGCTATTATTAATATTCCTCAACTCTAAATTCCACAACCTTTAAATTTAAAACCCGCCATACAGCAATCACAGGTTCGAATCATCATCGTTTCCTTCGTATGCCATTGATAAAAAAAAGAAGTTCCCTTCGAACAGTTTATTCGCAATTACAGCTTCTTTATGGAACAGAATATTTAAAAGATGCATCCAGAACCACTCCATAGTACTGGGTATGACGATAAACTACATCCGGCAGCAAGGCTTCTGATCGGGTCATTGGAGCTTTTGAGGAGCGAGAAACCACCTCTTAATTGCTGTTGTTGCCAGACAACGGGGTGGTAGCACCGTTAAAATCCAAGCTATGGGTAAATAGGAAATCCCCTAACAAAAACCAAAAACTATGAAAGTATAAAAAAATATTTTTACGGCACAGATTTCAGCAATAAATTTTTATATGAAAAAAATGACAACAATTCATTTTATCTCTAGTTGAAGGTTTACATTTGCGTTCAAAATATATTTAGTTGAATCAATAATATTTCGTTCAAAATATTTAGATTTCGACAGTAAATAACCCATAGAGATGTTGATATGCCGTTAAATAAAATGCACCGCCAACAGGATCACTGCAGTGTAAACCCCATCAAGTCAATGGTCAACCGTTGTCTATACTAGATATCCTCATAATATGAACTTTTACTTCCTCTTCTCCCAACCTTTCAATAAACTTATTCAGTAATCCTCTTAGGCCTTGATTTAAGGGAACTATAGACTAAAAAAAGTCTCCCGAGTGGATGCTTCCCCAATCACTACGATCTTAACCTCTTAAAGTCTAGAACCAACAATCATCCATCATATCCTCACAATATGCTTTTCTTACTTCCACATCTTCCGCCCTTTCAACAACTTTATTCAGTAATCCTCTTAGGCCTTGAACAATAGCGAGCAAAAGTAGTTATCCGAGTGGATGCTTCTCCAATCACTACGATCTTAACCTCTTTAAGTCTAAGGTCAACCGTTTATCTATCATACATATCTTCATGATATGCTCTTCTTACTTATTCCTCCCCAACCTTTCAACAACCTTATTCAGTAATCCTTTAGGCCTTGATTCAGGTGAACTATAGCGTAAAAAGCCGTCTCCCGAGTGGATGCTTCCCCAATCATTGCGATCTTAAGCTCTTCACGTCTAAGGTCAACCGATATCTATCATATCCTTATAATATGCTCTTCTTACTTACTCTTCTTCCAACCTTTCAACAACCTTATTCAGTAATCCTCTTAAGCCTTGTATTAGGTGAACAATAGCGTACAAAAACACTCTCCCCAGCTGGTACTTCCTCGCTCACTACAATCTTAATCACCTCAATTCAAGGGCCAACCGTTATCTATCCTACATATCCTCATAATATGGACTTCTCTCCCAACCTTTCAACAACCTTATTCAGTAATCCTTTAGGCCTTGATTCAGGTGAACTATAGCGTAAAAAGCAGTCTCCCAAGGGGATGCTTCCTCAATCACTACGATCTTAACCTCTTCACGTCTAAGTTCAACCGTTATCTATCATACATATCTTCATAATATGCCCTTCTTACTTCCTCCTCTTCCGCCCTTTCAACAACCTTATTCGGTATTCCTCTTAGTCCTTATATTCGGTGGACATTAGCGTTTCAAATAGAAACTCCCAAGATGACGCTGGCACAATCACTACGATCTTAACTTCTTCAAGTCAAGGGTCAACCGTTTTCTATCCCACATATCATCATCATCTGCATTTTTTAAATAACACTCCATCTCCTACGTTCATATAAAGAGTTCATTCATTAACACTCTACCTTGAGTTGCTCTTGTACTGGGTGAACATTTAGTAGAAGAAAAAGAAAAGAAAAGAAAAGAAATAAAATACCTGTTCCAGACGGACAGATACTCACTTTTCTGTGGTGAATAATCCTACGAGATATAAAGTTTAAATAAATGAGAATAATGACTTGATTGATTTTTAGCTGAAAATTACATGAGAATCTATGGCTTTATCAAACGGACGAAGCTGGCAGGTTACGCTGTGCTAAATCACAAATGGATATAATTATTCTTGTTTTTAATGACGTCGGATTGGCCTGAAGACATCTACATGGGCCAGGCTCAGAGGTGGCACGTTTAATTCCGGCACTGTCAAGTTGCTTATTTTAGATCGATAATCATGACGTGTGAATCACTTCTCTCAAGATTGAGACGCTATTCTTGACAATAGCCCTGATTGGAAAATGCGTATTGTTAAGTATGAAAACTTAACCTAAGGATAAAAATCCGATACTGAAAGAAATTGCAGGGTAATTATTGGCTTGGGTGGGTTCAAAAATTGCCACATTTTTGCTGGATTCGTTTCGTTTTTTGTTATAAATATCTACTTTGTTGTTTTTAGGCGTTCAAAATCAACCGACTTCATTTTGGTTATTTCGCGGGCCGGGTTGGATCAGAAAACGTGTATTCGCTCCAATAGGCCGGAGGAAATCCAGTATAGAAAAGTTTATACAGTGTAACCCGGATATAAGAGACCCGGATATAAGAGAAACCTGGATATAAGAGAGATTTTCTCTGGTCCCAAATTAGAGCCTGTGTTAATGTATACAAATTAGACCAAACCCGGATATAAGAGAAACCCGGATATAAGAGACTTCTTCTCCGGTCCTGACAACTCTCTTATATCCGGGTTACATTGTACTATGATAAAACGTAAGAAATGATGGCACAGTGGATATACGGCGACAATACAGTGAACACAAAATGATGACTGTTTTGGTTTGGTTTATTTTGTTTTACGGCATATCAACACCTCTATGAGTTGTTTAATGCCGACAAGAATTTTAGGATAGGTTGATAGAAATAGAATATGTATTATTTGTTAGAAATCAGTTTGCAGGTCTGGTTTATTTGACGTATTTTTTAAAGAGTATTTTTTGTCGAGAGTCAAATATATTGCAGGTATTTTTTTCCAAAATGTATTGCTGGTATTTTTTACTATAAAAATCTATTTATATACTTTCATAGTGTTTCACTCCAGTTTGCGGGTTAACTATTTGCCCATAGCTGGGACCCTAACAGGCTCTAACACCCGAGGTTAGGGTGGATCTGAAAATAACAGCAATTAATAGGTGTTTCCACGTTCCTCAAAACCCCAGAACAGAGGCCTTGCTATAGGATATAGTTTATCGTCATGCGTATGATCGGATGACTGGATGAAAAGAGTTGCAAAACTAAATAAGAGATATAAATGAGGTTTGGGTGTGAGGTTGGTGTAACAGATAATGACGGCGAAAGTAGAACGTGCCAGCCAAGTTCAAATCCCTGGATAGTATGTTACGTTCACTTCACGTGAATAACGTTTGGAAAGGCATGAATCCTCTTTTTCTCGTACCACCCGATATTAGATAAAATACCACGGTAGTCTGGGTTCTGTAGCATTGGCTGACAACCAGTCTAAGAGAAAGAAAGCTATGTATTCCCATAGTGAATTCAAAGACAAAGATGCCACCATCTTTCCAAAGAATCCATGTCAGTTCACAGATTATCACGAAAAGGAAGCTGTGTTGAGCCATGATCGTCTATGTTCTGAAGAAGTATGATATTTTAAAAGATATATTTGAACTGTTGTGAATATGGATTATCTCCCCCTTGATAATCCAACTATAAAATCTATACATTTCCGCTTGTCAGGTAGACTAGTAGTAGCATTCTTAATTGAATAAACGATTACTAGACAGAATCTCTTGTCCTGTTTTCATTACATGAACTACTCGTTTACGTAGGGTAAGATGTGATGACTTCGATAGTTAGAATCAGAGTCAAATGATTTCTGACTGTCATTACAAAATCCTGCTATGTAAATTAGCGAGAAACGAAAGAAAAAAATGGATCTGGATTTGAACACGTTAATTACTGTTTACGATTAGTCAAAATGTGCCGACAAACGGCATAATTGCTTTCTGTTATCTGTACCCTTTTTATGGTTAAACAATCATGATTTTAATGATTATCGTATACTTGAGTAGAGTCTGAGTTTTTATGACGTTTTTTTTACGTCAAAAATAGCGGAGAGTACGAAACAGGTAATTTGTTTGAAGAGGTTAGAAATCATGAATTTTCGGCGACCGATTGCATGATACACACGTGATTTCTTTTGGAGGGGTTAAAATATATGCATTTTAGGTGACGTGTTAGGCCTACATTCTCACTGTACATTTCGAAAACTATAACTGCACAGGTTATCTCCGTTAGTCTGCATTCCGTCATCTAGATTTATTCTTTCTACATGAACAACAGAAAGTCATTCACTATGTGTGCCGCTTAAAAAGTACCTTATGTAAATGAAGAATTTATAAGATTTTTCATTTCTCCATTTTGTTTTAGTTGTATTGCTTATTCTGTCGTCGTCTGTTTATTTTTAAAATATATGCATTTTCGGTGACCTGGTAGGCCAACATTCTCACGGTATATTTGGCAAATCATAACCATATGTATCGCTTAAAAAGTACCTTGGGTAAGTGAAGAATTAATAATATTTTTCATTTCTCCAATTAGCGATAATTTTCGTTCGCTCGTGTTTATATCGCCAAGGCATTGCTTTTCCAACATCACATCTTCTTCTGATGCGTATCTTTACCATTTTTAATCGTGTTCCTTTTCTGTCTTCGTCTGTTTATTTATATTTATTTTTACCTATTATATTATTTTATCTTATATTTCTCCGTTGCAAATTCTTAAAATATTTTGACAAGATGCATCGCAATCTAGGGTAAATGATGATTCCACAGGGTGAAAGACCAAATGAATTTTAATTCTAGTAGCTTTATTTAAGGTATACAGTAATTTTGAAAACGGTACGTCTACTCTTACTGCTCAGAACCTGGTGTTGCCTTATACACGAGCTATATGGAAAAATCAGGTTTTTCACAAAAAAATATCAAGGGACCCACTATACATGACGTCGGATTATACACGAATTTATACGGTATAATTATTATGGATATTTTTGTTTTTATTCCATAATAATTTTGAGTGCGTTTATAATTATTTAAATAGCGATAAGTGATTCCAGTCGAATCCATTACATTCATTTACGTGCTAATATTCTTGAGAAAAGTATGAATCTTCTTCTCCTCCCAGCTATGGGTAAATAACAGGACAGACCTGGTTCTATAGCTTTGGATGACAACTGGTCTACCACAGAAAGAAATGGCAACCTACTTTGGGAATAAAATCTGCCTCGTCAGTCATGTATCTAAAGCTACATGATCGCCTAAGCGTTTATCACGCATGGCACATAACTGACTGACTGAAGAAGGGATAAATTGTATTGGATGGTAGATTTATAGAAAATTTTTCAAATCAAAATAATTACAATCACTAATACGGATATGATCAGAACCAAAAATATTAATAACAATAATAAATCTGAAGCAGGTAGATATAAAATAAATCATCATAACATTTCTTTATGATATATTGGGAAAACCAGCAGAAAATTGAAAAACGTATCTATGAACACAAAAGGGATCTTATACATAACACTTTATCAAATGCATTAGTTATACACAGGAATAAGTTAAACCAGCACATAGATACAAAGAATGCCGCACTTAACAGAAGAGAATAACTTAGACGAAAAATTCTCGAGAGTGTCACTATAGATGAAAGTCAGGAAACAGCTCAACGGGTATATCCTGTTCATTCTACTCAACAACCCCCCAGATATATATATATATATATATATATATATATATATATATATATATATATATATATAAAGAAAAACAGACCACTTTAAGGTACCATTATAATAATTTATTTCACCAGAGCCCTTGTAAAGGACGCCGGATCATCAGATAGCACTTCCAAAAATGAAATGAAACGAAAAATGAAATTAAAATTGATGGATAGTGTAAGTTTTTATAATTTACCAGGGAGTGTAAAACGAGTAGTTAAAGAGACGTGGTAGAATTTAGGGAGGGATTAATTTAATCTCTCTCTCAAACATACTTAGTATTGGGGGAGGTGGAGTGACCAGACCTTGACCTATTTAGATGGTTAACTTAACGGAAGTGATATATTGAAATGGGAGGGGAGAAGGGAGAAAAGAAAAAGGAAAAAGAAAGAAGAGGGAGAGGGAAGTAAAGAGAAAGTGGCTGTAACTGGGTTTTAGCAATTTACGTAAAGAATAGATTGTGATGCTTGATAGAAATTTAAATGAATAAAATATTTGATGTTTGCTATCAATTTAAATATTTCTTTTTAAACAAATAGTATACAGGCTTAATATATGATAAATACTATATTTACGGGATTACCCATAAGGATTACCAAGTTCTGCATGACTTAATTATATATATATATATATATATATATATATATATATATAACCTAAAATAAGTTATTTTAGTGTATCACTCTACTTGGTGTATTGAGCACTTTACGTAGTTGTCTTTTTACTCGATTTGGGTTTGTTTTTTTTTCTTTGGACTTTAAGCTGTAACACTGGACGATTGTTTTCGCCCTGTTTTAATGTTCTTGGTTCTTTCTTTTTTTTATTTCCTATATTTCCTGGGCTACTGATTTGTTCTGCTGCATGATGAGCTATCCGAAGTTTTTCCTACTGAGTTACACATATATATATATATGTGTGTGTGTGTGTGTGTGTATATATATATATATATATATATATATATATAACTACGGTTAAATGGAGTTTGGTTAAGAAAGCTCGTACATGTAACTCCCTATATACCCCATGTTACCTATGCCTTAATGAAAAATTTGAAATTATTAGATTTAAAAACAAGGCTGATCTCTTAAATCAAAGATATGAACTTACAGTAAATTGTAAACACCGTTATAAATTTAACTTAGTGTAGGGGTCGTATACTTTAAATGATAATGATATGTCGCTGTATTTTTAATAGATTAGTACTTTTATTGCATGATGGTCATACTTACGATATAAGTGTCTATTGTTTACCTGCATAGTGTTATTAGTGTTGGTGTAAATGTGTATATATTTATTTATGTGTTGGTTAGAGTATTTGCACTGAGGAATGTGTAGGTTGGTGTATAAGTGTATTTATGGGTTTTTTTTTGTTTTTTTATATATGTGTGGGTGTGTGTGTATGTATATATATGTGAGTGTGTGTGTATATATATATATATATATATATATATTATGTGGGAAGGTATGGTAGATTATAAGAGAAAAGGTTAATAATTGTTGCTGTATATGTGTATGTGTGTGCCTATATATATGTATGTGTGTATGGTTGTGTGTATATGTATTTGTGTGTGTATGTGTGTATATGTATGTATATATGTATATATGTAAATATATATATGTATGTATATATATATATGTGTGTGTGTGTGGTTATATATATATATATATATATATATATATATATATATATATATATATGCATGTATATATGTATGTATTTGTGTATATGTATGTATGTGTGTGTATGTGTATATGTATAGATATGTATATGTATATGTATGATAAAATCACGGCAGTATAATAGTTGGCCAGCATGGTTCGCTAGATTAGGTGCGACTGAGTAATGAGTTCGTTCCTCACTGGGTGCCCCCTAATTTCGGCTTTGTGCCACGATATATTTGTATCTATATATATGTATGTGTGTGTGTATGTGTGTATGTATGTGTGTATATATATATGTGTGTATATATATATATATATATATATATCTGTATGTCCTATTTTATTGTGTATGTGTATTTATATTTAAGTATATTTCTGTTTGTATGAATGTGTTTATATATTTGTATGTTAGACTATATGTATATTGCTGTGTGTTGGTATTTGAAGCT